>JAKSZP010013286.1:0-166667 GCA_022478985.1 Massospora cicadina | reverse complement strand
ATTCTGATGCTTGAATTTGGCCCTTAGTTTTTCCAAACTGTTTTTTGGCCAAATGGACAGGGCTTTCTCCTATTTTACTTTTTTCAAAGCTTGGTGAGCATCGGCCACTTTGCTTTTTGAGGTTGTCATGCTTTTCTTCGAATAAAGCTTGATTGGACGTTATGCTATTAATGTCTTTGCCCATACTATCTACTCATGAATTTGCAGTTAATAATTGCACTCTGAATTCCCAAATTTCCTGAGTAATTTCAGTGTTTTTGGCCTGCAATATCAACACAATCTTCTAACTTTTTGATAATTCCTTGTTGTTCATGGCATCATCCTTATCCCTATTAGGGACGACTGGTTTTGCTGCATGAGCTCCCCCCACTTTGACAAGATTTCAGGTGTAGGAGGTACTAGCTATGGAGCCTTGGTGACTTGGAAAATAATCTGAGATGGCCTTGCCTATAGTTCTTATCTTGATGTCACTGTTTCATCTGGCCAAATCTTCCAGGAATTGGTTACTGGAATCCATTTTGAAGAGTGTCACCGGTTTTGAGTGAGCACCAGTTGTCTAAATCCGAGAATCACTCGCTTGAAAATTAATATTCTGAGCGCTTATTTGGGTCAAAGTTCTGACGGATGATCCTCAATATTGCCAGTGTCTTACAGTATATTTACTGTTTTGAAACTCACTAGGCCTATTAATATAGCCCTGATGCTTCTAATCGGTTTTGGGCATATAATCCCAATTTTTTGGGAACTTCTTCTGAGGCAGATTTCAATACAAGCTGTGCTTTCAGTTTTCTGACGCTTCTCCAAAGGTAAGACTCTGAAAAAAATCAGGAAGAGGATAAAATAAAATATCTTTGTTAGAAGGTATTATTTGATAATGGACATTAGGCCAGGCGCTAGTATTTGTACCTCTAGGACATCTCCTGGCCACATCAGAGTACAAAATTTCAAGAGATTTTTTACCACCTCAGTTCAGCCCTTAAACTAATATAACTGAAACCTTTTCTTAGGTTTATTGGTGGCAAAATACTCTTAAAAACAGGAGGATTTCAGGTACAAAAATTGCAATAAAAGCATGCAAAATTGTTCTAGGATCTTCGGGATTTGAGTTTCATCATACTGCTGATGAAATACACCTTCTGTGAAAGTCTTTCCTCCATTGAAGTAGATGACATACCCCTAATTGGGACATCAGCAGGCCTCTCCCTTGATAGCACTAGGTACTTCCTTTCAGGTGGTCCATGTAAATGATATTGTGCCAATTATGCAGATCAACATATGAATTTCGCCCTAGGGCAGAAAATTGATTACTTTTTCATTTGTCTGATGGTCCATGGGATTTTCAGACGTTAACTTCAGGTTGGTCCCAAACTATTTTGTATACAAGTTAGTTGATTGAGTTCCCAGTAATTAGGACCAATTGCCAAGATTTAATGCATAGAAAATCTGCCATAATATGCAAGTGTATTTGGCCCAAGCGCTGTGGTAAAATACTTAATCAAATTGTCATTGATACATCTGGCCCGAATTATATGATTGCAATAGGCCCTAAGGTGAGAATACAGGTTTTAGATCAAGCATTAAAGGTAATCGGCCAAATCAGATAGTTGTCAAAGGTTTTTTTGAATCAACCACCAGAATCTGACAACGTCATAACCTCTGCCCCTGACCATCCATCTGGGCCTACATTGAGGATGGGTGGACAATCTGTCTGTCCTATTTCGAGTTGGACCACTCAAAACGCAAGTGCCCATCCCTAGCTGCTTCTGATGCCTCTGAGTTTTTCTGTCAGCTTTTAATCCACCGCCCACCCCTCGCCAGCTTTGGTATGGGGTACAATCCTACCTCCCCCTCCCTAAAGCCTGTTGCTGCAGTTGCGCCAACAGCCACCAATCAGCCTCCTCCTCGCTCCAGTGCCACAAACGCTCCCTAAATTAAGCACAGGATTGAACCCCAGTTGTGACGGTCAAGGCGCTGCCTGATCACCACATAGCCCTGACCCCCCCCCCCCCAAGGCAGGGATCGCGGCTAGTAGTATCAAAAATAATATAAATAAAAGCATAGGTCTCAAGGGCAACAACCCTCAAAAATGGCATTCTGTCAAATCAGATGCTGCAAAATTGATGAAACCTCAGGGCAAAGGTGGCAAAGGTCAATGTAAATGGTGACTGGGCCAATCAGAGGCTGCCAACCCAAATTCTGAGGACCTAAGCACAGATAGGCAATGGCAAAGAGCATCCTAGTGAATCAAAGGCTGCCAAGCCAAATTATGCCAAAAACGGAAATGACAAGAATCATGGCATCAGGCAGCTCAGCAAATTAGGAGCTGCTAAGCCAAATAACACCAAAAGAGGAAATAACAGCATTGGGAAGCTCAGCGAATCAGGAGCTGACATGCCAAATCCACTGCTTGTCAAAAGTATCGAGAGCCATGGTGAAGGGCAGCCCAGCAAATCAGGGACTGCCAGGCTGAATTATCCCAAAATTGAAGATTTTGGCAATAAGGTTGACATAAACTCTGATTCGTCCCCAATGAACAAAAATAAATGTGGAATAGTTTCTGTAATGCCATGGGTACTCAATGAATTGTCTAAAATGGGCCTAGATGGGAATATTGGAGGCTAAAATTCTCAAAATAGGCCCACAAATAGCCTGCCGCCCGCAGACTCCATGGGGCCCAATTTCCCCATATCCCCCATTCCATAATATAAAAACAACCAAGCGAAGGTGTTTAAGACAACTACATCTTCTAATATATACAAAAAAAACCTTAAATAAAAAAAATAAAGTTTTGAAATTTCAAAATCATCTATTAAGATTTTGACAAAGAACCAGGGATTTTAAATGAAGAAGATGGACCAATTCTCAGATTTCAACAGAGCAGTCGCCTCTCTGTACGTTCCTTATGGCGGACAGTCTGTTCTCATCAGTGTCAGCATCGTCATGACCATATTCTAAGGATACCTGAACCGCTCATCAAGCCAACGAATGAGGTATTTAACCACTGCAGCCCTCTCATGTTTGTGGGTCCTCACATGGGCCCTCTTTCCCAACTGCTTTGTGGCAATGTGGAGAGACCCCGTTTGTCACATTAGATGAAGTTCATTCAACCTCATCTCCCTTTTATGGGATGGGATGGGGAGAACATATGAAAGAGCCCTACCTGCCTGGTATGAGCATACTACCACTCTCCTGATGGTCATCTTTTCCATCCTGTTCCTGCTGAGGGAAGCCGCATGCCTCCTCCCATCCTAAGGGAATTCCATCGCTTATGTCCAACATGTTGATGCCACTTCCAAGTTTAGGCAAGTATTGACCCCGGAGGAGTTGAGTGTAATGCCTGGAACCTTCTCCCGCTTTAGATTACAGGCCCGCCTTACAGCGGCCTCTGGGAGTACATCAGCTGCGTCCCTCCAGATTGCCCAGGTGATAGTGGACCTGCTGAAGAACCTGTCTATCTGGCTTACCAACCTGTTGGAAACACAGCCGGCCCTTCCAGCCTCTTTGGAGGACTGCCTCCACCTTGTGAAAAGAGCCGCCACACCAAAAGACTTTCAGGATGCCTCCTGGTCAGCGCTCTTGGACCTCAGCCAAGGGAAAATGGCCATTAAGGAGTATGCTTGGCTGTTCTGGCCCCTAGCCAAAGCCGAAAAAGTGTCTCCTTCCCCAGCTCGCATGGATGTTTAGACAGAACCTTCGCCCAGACATCCTCACAGCTATGGCCGCCACCCGCCTGGGGGCAACCTTGGAAAAAGAGGTCACTGTTGCTTCCCAGGTAGAAAACCAGCTAGGCTTGGCTCAAGCCAGGGCCCCTGTGCCTGGGAATCGCAGTAGATTCTGCGGATGATGTGCAGAGTCAGAGCCCATCTCAAGCCATATGGGGCAACAGGAGCAGGGGGCCCCAGAGAGAATGCCTCACGCCTTGCAGCTCCTACACCCACTGCTCCCAGCGGCTCAGATGGCCCCACCTAAAACCTTGCCCAACCCCTGCACATATCTCTTCACTCAATAAAGGAAACGGTTCCTCCTACTGTTTATTCCGTTTACTTTGAAGCGAAAAGAGAAAGAGAAAGGGGCCAAGTTAGAAATACTGTGGGCTTTAGTGGATACTGAGGCCAAAGTAAACTACTTGGACCGAGAGCTAGGTAAGAAATTGGGAGTACAAATGCAAGAAAAGGGGATCGTGACTCTTGCTGACACCTCCAAGTCGTTGGAATGCTGGGAGATTGAGCCCAGGATCAAGCTTCAACAGGGAGTCCACCACTTCTGGGAAGACTTTTGCGCCATCCAGAACCTGCCCCACCCCATCGTTTTGGGCATGAAATGGTGGCATAAGTACTCCCCACATTTTGATCTGGAGGAGGGCCAGATGATGCTTCACCCCAAGGAACAAGAGCCTTTGTCATTAGAATTCTTTACCTCTGGCAGAAGCAGGCCTGGCGTGAACTCTGTGCACCTAGGGACAGAGAGAGAAAAGATACCGGAAGAATTAAGAGACTATGAACACCTGTTCCAGAAGAGCGTCGCCGCCCCCTGCGATCCACAGGGCCCCTTTCATTATCATTCAAGTTCAAAGGGGATGCTGAGCTCCCAAAAGGAAGCCAGGTGTACCCCCTGAACCCAAGAGCAAAGGAAGCCCTAGACTAGTACGTGAAAAATATGTTGGAGCGAGGGATGATAGTGCCCTCGAAATCTCCTGTGGTGTCTCCCATCCTCCTGGTCCCCAAGGCCAACGGCGAGCTCCGCCCCTGTGTGGACTACCGCCGTCTAAACGCCATAACTGAAATGGACCCCTATCCCATTCCGCTAATGGCGAGCATCTCACAGATGATCGCTGGGAGTCAGGTGTTCTCTAAGTTGGACCTGGTCGACGCTTTCAACCAAGTGCCAGTTGCACCCGAGCTCCAACAGTACACGGCATTCAAATGCCACCTAGGGGTATATGAGTACAAGGTTATGCCGTTTGGACTTAAGAACGCCCCTGCCATTTTCCAAAGGAACATTGACCATGCCTTGAATGACTTTATTGGGAGATTCTGTGTCATGTACATGGACAACATCTTGGTGTTCTCCAAGTCTCGCGAGATGCACACAGAGGATGTCAAGAAGGTCCTCAGTGCACTGGACAAGGCTAAGCTGCGTCTGAAGCCCTCCAAATGCGAGTTCTACAAGGGCTCAGTATCTTTCCTAGGAAACATTGTATTTGAAAAAGGTGACAGCCATCTGCCCAGACAAGCTGATAGCAGTGAAAGAATGGGAAGCGCCAACGGACAAGACAGGTGTGCGCAGTTTCTCAGGGTGGTGAATTTCCTGAGGATATTCACCAAGGACCTCTCTGAAATAGCAGCCCCGCTTACCCAACTGACTGGGCAAGTCCCATTTTGATGGTGAGAGGAACGATCTATGGCGTTCCAGGCCATTAAGGAGGCCCTCCTCACAGCGCCAGTCCTAGCACACCCAGACACCAATTGCCCATTCATTGTAGAGATAGATGCGTCAAACTTTGCCATTAAGGCGGTCCTTTTGCAGACAGGGGAGGATGGTTTAGACCATCTGGTATTTATTCAGCAGGAAGATGCTACTGGTGGAAACAAACTACTCTGTCTATGACAAGGAACTCCTGGCGATTGTCACGGCACTAGATGAGTGGCAATATCATCTGTTGTACGCACGCCACCTGTTCACAATCTGGACTGACCACAGGGCCTTGGAGTTCCACAAGAGCCACCGTAGGATGAAACAAAGACAAGCCCGCTGGCACCTGTGCTGTCTCAATATGATTTTAAAATAGAATATAAGCCCAGGGAGAGCAAATTACTCCCAGACCTACTTAGTTGGGACCCAAAAATGACCTTCACGAAGGAGAGCTGGACGAATTCAACATACCCACAATGCTCCCTCCCCAGTTTTTGCATCAATACAGGAGGAACGCGCCAACCTAAAAGAGAGAATTTGGACAGCCAAACAACGCACCAAATTCGGAGAGATGGTCAGGAGAGATATAGAGTGAGAAGACCCCAGAGAAGTCTACAAGAATTTTAGGAAGGAGGGGGCCCTCATCCTGCACCATGACTGCCTATGGGTCCTAACGATCAAGCTTAAAACTGAAGTAATGGAGCTATGTCATGACCACCCCCTGGCGGGACACCCTGGGGTGTGGAAAACAATCGAGCTTATTCGCCGGAACTACTCCTGGCAGCCCTAGTGGGAATGGTAAGAGGGTATACCACGTGCTGCCTTACCTGTGCCCAATTGAAGCCATCTTGAAAAAACATGAAGGGAAGTTAAAACCACTGCAGATCGCCCAAATGCTGTGGACCTCCCTGAGCGTAGATTTTATCACCAGGCTCCCAAAATTGGAGGGCTATGACGCGGTCATGATGGTGGTGGACTGACTAATGAAGTATGCGGAGTTCTTCCCTTGCACCTCTAAGGTCGCAGCGATGGACATGGCCAAAATCTTTGAGAGAGGTCTTTGCTCAACATGGACTCCCGGATGAGATCATCTTGGACAGGAGCCCGCAGTTCATCTCCAGGTTCTGGTATCACCTCCCAGAAAATCTAAAAATTAAACTATTCCATTTCTCCACCTACCACCCCCAGTTGGATGTCCAGATGGAGAGGGTCAATCAGACCCTATAAGGTACTTATGATGCTACCTCACCACATGACACGATCATTGGATCAAGTGGCTGAGGATTGCACAGTTTGCATACAACAACCTGGCGCACTCATCGACCAGAATGTCACCATTTTTCAAAAACCACGGGTATCAACCACAGATGATGGAGGGACACGCTGGGGGAACGAACCCTGTGGCAGATGAGTTAGTGATTGGAATCAAGGAAAATTTTGAGATTTTGAGAGCCAATCTGGAGAAGGCGGTGGAGGCTCAGAAAAGGAAGGTGGACGTGCATCGCTCCGAGGCTCCACCCTCAAAGATGGAGATTATGTATTAATAAATGCCAAACTACACACCCCTGGGACAGTTTAGGAAGTTTGGACCTGTCAATTTGGGACCCTATAAGGTCCTCAGACAGGTGAATGAGGTATACAAATTAGAATTCCTGGAAGCATCACGTGCACATCCAGTTTTACACGTTTCGCAGCTGAAGAAGTATGAAGGACCTGTACCAGCAAAGCCAGAGCCAGTCCAGTTGGACAACCCAGGGGAGGCGGAGTATGAGGTGGAGGAGATTCTGGACACCAAAATTTCTCGCAAAAAGCGATGGTACTTGGTGAAATGGGACAGCTACCCAATAGAAGAATCCTCCTGGCAAACAGCCACCAATTGTGCCAAATGTTCCCGGAAGGTGGAGGAATACTGAGGCGCAGAGGGCTCTCCTCTGAGGGGGGTGCCAGACGGTCAAGGCGCTGCCTGATCACCACATAGCCCTGACCCCCCCCAAAGACAGGGATCGCGGCTAGTAGTATCATAAACAATATAAATAAAAGCATAGGGCTCAAGGGCAACAACCCTCAAAAATGGCATTCTGTCAAATCTGATGCTGTAAAATTGACAAAACCTCGGGGCAAAGGTTGCAAAGGTCAACATGAATGGAGACCTGGCCAATCAGAGGTCGCCAACCTGAATTCTGAGGACCTAAGCATAGAGATTGGCAACAGCAAAGAGCAGCCCAGTGAATCAGGGGCTGCCAAGACAAGTTATGCCAAAAACAGAAATGGTAAGAATCACGGCATTAGGCAGCTCAGTGAATCAGGAGCTGCCAAGCCAAATAACACCAAAAGAGGAAATGATGGCATCAGGTAGCTCAGAGAATCAGGAGCTGCCAAGCTGAATCTGCCGCTCATTGAAAGTATTGAGAGTTATGGCGAAGGGTAGCCCAGTGAATTAGAGGCTGCCAGGCTGAATTATCCAAAAAATGGAAATTTTGGCAATAAGGTTGACACAAGCTCTAATTCATCCCAGAAAAATGAAAATAAATGTGGAAAAGTTTCCATAATGCCACAGGTACTCAACAAATGGCCTAGAATGGGCCTAGATGGGAATATTGGAGGCCGAGATTCTTGAAATAGGCCCATAAATAGCCTGCTGCCCGCCAACTCCGCAGGGTTCAATTTCCCCATATCCCCCATTCCATAATATAAAAACAACCAAGAAGGTGTTTAAGACAACTTGTCTTCTAAAATATAAAAAAAAACCTCAAAATCTAAAATAAAGTTTTGAAATTTTGAAATCATTTAATAAGATTTTGACAAAAAGCCAGGGATTTTGAGCAAAGAAGATGGACCAATCCTCAGATTTTGACAGAGCAGTCGCCTCTCTGTATGCTCTCTCTGGGGGACAGACTGTCCTCCTCAGCGTGAGCATCATCCTCACCATATTACAAGGATACCTGAACCGCTCATCAAAACCAACGAATGAGGTACTTAACCACTGCAGCCCTCTCATGTTTGTGGGCCCTCACATGGGCCCTCTTGCCCAACTGCTTTGTGGCAATGTGGAGAGACCCCATTCGTCACACCAGTTTTCTCTCATGCATCCTCCATCAACCAATTAAACCACAGGAATATGCCAATTTCCCAATTCAATTCAACCAAAATCCAAGGGATCAGTTGCTGAAATTGATGAATTCAGGAATATTTTGAAGACTGCACTATCCAACTCGAGCAGTTTGTGTTTACTGACTATGATGCTATGCTACCATCTCACTTATATGCCACCAGCAAAAGTCCAAAATGTTCCACGGCGACCACAAGCTGGCTGTTGAAGCAACGGCTAGTCCAGATTGTCGTCCTCTCTGCAAAGCTGCCACCAAATAAGTGGCAATGCTCATAGGAGGAATCCCTCCTCCCATTATCCCCTCCACTGCCAATATGCTCCAAAAGAAGATGATAACCAAATCTTATAAAACCACCAATGACACCATCCAGCAAGTGACAGTGGAAGCATGGAATCCCAAATCCAATATTACCTGCACCAATAACGCCACAATGTTAAAGCTCCCCAATGCACACATGAAAGCTGGAGAAGCTTTGGCCAGTTACACCAGATCTCTTATATTCAACTGCTGTCTACCTGCCACCCTGATCATCAGAAATTTATCTCCACATCTAGCTGATGCCCCGACGCCCCTGCTCTCTGCCATATCCTGTGCCCTTCTTTGGGATGAAGCAGAGGCCGAGGATGAGTCCCCTGATCCCCCCTCCCCTTCCACCATGATGGGATAAGCAGTTCCCACTGTCACAACTGGTTAGTTGTGTTTGCATTTTGTGTGTTGTCCGCTCGTTTTGAGCGGTTCACTTGTTTTGTTCAGTGAGGGTTATTTGTTAGCTTTTTGAGTTTTGGTAATGTCCTTCCCCTGGTCAGCTTACCTCAGTTAATAAATACATAAAAATCCTTTCCCTGGGTATTAATTTAATAAAACACACAGGATGAAAGACAACCGCTGGACATTAAAATCAGATAAATATGCTGCCATGCTGGAAACCTATAGCAGAATAAAGTGGAATCTGCTACCTCATTGGCAAATTAGTGATTTTGTAAGGGTTTCCTGTGAATATCTCCCAGAACAAGACCACAACTTAACTGATGCAGCTTTAAACTTGTTAAACACTAGAAAAGTTATAACCTAGCCTTTGATAAATGGTTGGAGGCTTACAACTCATGTGGAGATTACTACAAAGTGAGTCACTGAAAATGATCCACCAAAGTGTTAAGCCTCCTCACAGGTGCAGCCAGAAGATGGCACAGTGCCAACATCCCATTTGACACCTGAGACGAATGGAAATAATATATATGCCAAGCTCTGCATATTGACCACAACTTAACAATAAGTTCCACAAAATATAAAAGACTATATGAATATTAAATAATTTATGGATAAGACTAAAGACCTCTTAGGATAATGACACCATTTTGGCAATTGATGCCACAATGATATAGATCAACTGTTGCTAGAATAGTTTCTTGACATACCAGAAAAACTGTATCTTAATGCAGTTATTATAACACAACATTTGTATGCCAACCATGCAATAAAAATATGCTGCCAGTATGCACACCTAGCTAGCCACAGGACAAAAAACTTGACAACAAAAAACTGAGAGAGGAAGTAGACCTTAAAGCTGAGACCATTATAAAATTACAGCCAATCAGCCCTCCATCTGAGTCTACTGCAAAGATATATACCCTTTCAGAGCAAGTGCAATAGCTCACAATGTTAGTTCAGGAATGACCTCCACAAAGCAGCATCCACTGTCAAATTGCACACAAACCTGAACATCTTTTAAGGAAGGTAAAGAACCCTTGCTAGCACTATAAATTGGCCTACCTAAATGGAATATGTCTCACCAGATGTAACCAAAGAAGCCATATTGTACCTTTAGCCTCAGAACAAGTAAACTTTGCTCAGTCAGCCTCCTATTGGCACTATAACATACCACTAATGTCATATGGGGAGCACTAATGTCACACTACTTGTTGTACACAGACACTTATTCCACATAACAGCCAGTTGACTCTACGTAAGGGGCTGATGCAATATCAGCATCCATATGATAGGCCTCCACCACTACATCCTAAGCTGGTCCTCCATCAGAACCAGAATCTATCCAAACAAAAAGATGTAGAACAGACCCAAAAACTCCTTTTAGTGGAAATTTATACTTCTGAAAGATGAAAAATAAGAATAATTAGACAATATAAGTAATTATTATATTCTAAAAATGAGAATTATAATAAGTTGATGGATACTTAACAAAGAGTAGAAGGTACCTGTTGAACTTCATGGTTTTTTATTAAAAGTATATGATGATCCAAGAAATAAACATAACAACAGTCCCCTTAACTTACCAGATTTTGTTAAGCAGGATATGAAACCTACAGTCCCAAAAACAAACTGAGCAATGCTGTCATGGCCTGATGACATAATTGAGGGTACCAACTGCAAAGATTTAGTTAGTCGTCAGGAGGCCAAAAAGTGAAGTTGGCAGGCCTTCCTGACCTCAAACTACCCTAGACCAGTGATGGGTTCATGCCAGATATACTCTAGTCATCCTAAAAGATGTTCATGACATTCATCCCTGTGTTACAACAAGGGCGTTAAAACGCACTAGCTATACTACTAATGGCGATGGTTTTGTTCAGTTGAATGGCGAATAGTGTTTTAAAAATCATTCATTACTATTTTGAAATTGAATGAACATATTTACAATCAATAACTTGAGTTCAGTCAATCTCAAGATATAGTACCCTGACCATCTAGTACTAAAAAAAGATATAGTACCCTGGCTGATGGAAGTGTGCACTTATTGGTGCACCTGGGCTTAGCACCACTTCCCTCAATTGGTGATTTCACCCAGTTTTTTAAATATGTTTCCTTGAGACCACCTTCCTTGTTGGTCAACTCTTTTAAAAAATTTCTTAGTCATTTGTGTTTTTTTAAATTTGTGGTTATTTGGGCGAACTTGTGCACAGACCTCCTCGTGGAGGTCTTTAACAATGTTGGCCTTTATATTTTATCAAAATTATCTAGACGATCAAGTGCACCATTAAGTCCCCTTGGTCCCCTCCATACTGAGGCACCCAAACACCAGCACAGATCTTTGCTTAGTTATGGTCTCCACCGTGGGGTCCACCAAGTGTTACTGCTTGCTTGTAATCAACTACTCTATACTGCGTTATCCATCCCTGTACCAGGTTACTTTGGCTCTGGCAACCTTTGCGGTGCCTTGTTTACAATTCCCTAATGACTAGTTCCCTGGAGGTGTCGCTGTGCATCTCGCACCAGCTCTTTGGGAATGGGTGAATTACAGACACTCTCCTAACGTTAGTTGACCAACCACTTTATTTTATGCATACAAATACTATTCATATTGGACTTTTGATGAGTGCAAATTGGGTGTGCCAGTAATTTTTCAAGGCCTCAAGGGGCCCACTACCATAATCTCAATCTGGCCATTGGTTGGGAAGTCTCAGAGTTATTTTTAAAACATCCAACTGGGAAGTGATATCCTTATTGCTTGTACTTGATGGATTCAGATGCTTTTGCACTCCAGGAGCTGCGATTCCTCATCTTTCCACCAAAATTATTGAAAACAATATAATTAAATAATTTTTTCTTGGCACCACATTTGGACGGTGCAGGTGGGATTTTTGACAGAGGTCTTGGCGGTGATGTCATTAGATAATGATGCTCAGCCTGCTGCCAAAGGGGGTATATGGTCATTCATGTTCCAAAACACGTTTTATAACGCTTATTCCATATATGAATCAAGCCTAATATCACCTCTTGTGGCTTTAGTTTGGAACCAATTTCAGTATACCAGATCATCCCAGAGAACCCGCGCTTGACCCCTATCATGATCCGAAGAACACATGTGGTGATTAGGAGTTACTTTATAATATAAAAAAGTCTATGCAACTTCTTAGGATATGATATGATATGTGACCTCATTAGTAAGAGTGGCCAACTATCCCTCTCCATTTCTGATGCAAAAAACGTACCTGGAGGCATGATTATGCCTAGAGAAGATTTTTTTTTGGTGAAGTAGAGCGTTGTCTGCTATTTATAAAGACCAATTTTGGATATTTTTTGTTGACTGCATCCTTTAATCTCTTTTGAAATAATCAGCACAACTATTTTGGTGGTACAGGAAACTCTGAAAATTTTATTTGATCAAGACCTAGCCAATTAACTTGATATGTTTAATTGCCAGGCGGTATGGTTAGGGGAGGGGTTTCCCAAGTTACTTACGCTGAAAGTCCTGGGGTCAGTGGGTTAATGATTTGGTAAATACCATTTGGCTGACCGTTTCCAAGCTATTAAAAACCTCCTGTACCCATCACTTTAGGAATATAGTGGTGTCGAAAGTTTTACATCAGAACCAACTTGAAAGACAATACTTTGTCCTTAACTTTGGAGAATAAACATATGTTAGTTATCCACGTGTCTGAGGCTAATTCTCAGGGAGATCTGCTCCACTGGCATAATTTCCACAATCTCAGTCTTGCTCCGTTGCTGAAGCCTTCTATGGAGGTACCCTTATCTTCCTTTTGGAGGGATTAGAATCTTTGTTTGATGCGGCTCAGCCAATGTATTACCAGCTTATTCATAGCTTGATTGAGAGTTAAAGCTCACCGTTGATCTAGAGCGTATATCTTCTCCCATGTACCATTTGACTGCAAGGGAGGAAGCGGCCTTAGATGTGTGGGTTAAGTAGCACTTAGCCAAAGGCGCTATTTTTCACTGTACTTCCATTAGTTCCCCTCTTCCCTTTGTGGAGAATGCCAATGGTACCTTAACCCATGCGTAGATTGTGGGAACCCAAACAATGTCACTGTAACAAATTTACGCCCAATTTCATTGTACTCTCAGATTGCTCTCTATATAGAGAAGGCCTGAATCTTCTCCAAACTGGATTTCTTAAATGCGTTCAATCAGATCTGGATAAAGAAGGGTCAGGATTAGCTCACCACATCCTGAACCTGAAATGGAATTTTTCAATTTTGGGTTATGACCTTTGGGCTTAAAAAATGCACCTACTATCTTTCAACGCCATATTGATGCGGCTTTGGGGACCTGTTGGGGGTATGCGCGGTAGCCTATATGGATGATATTCTGGTGTTTTCCCCTGATCATGAGTCCCATGCAGTAGACCTTTGGCAAGTGGTGGAGAGGTTAAAGGCAGTCAACCTTACGCTGAAATTAATAAGTGCAAATTCTTCAAGTACAAGGTCATCTTCCTGGGCAACGTTGTGTTTGACCAAGGATACATGATAACTCCAGACAAGAAGAAGGCGATTTCAATAAGCTTTTTTTTCTAATTATTATCACTTTAAATAATAACACAATTCTACGCAATTTCTCTGAGATTGACGTTCAACTTGGAATATGAGCAAATTTGTCTGCAACAACACCAGTTGGGCAAAAGTGGCCGGCGCGAAAGTCCTGAAGCCCTTCCAACCCACCGGGGGAAAATGCCCCAGTGGAACATTGACATACCCACCCACCAAAAAGGGTGAGCACAACGCCACACCCGGAGTTTTGCAATTCCTGCAAAAAATGGGCGTATATACCAAAATTGAACACTCTCAACCCTTATCCTCCCTCGAACATGGCCTCAGAATCATGGTCAGTGATACTTCCCTCGAGTCATGGGCAAAAATGGGGGAGGCCTTCTCCGCGACTTTCCTCAAACAACGTCTCAATAAATTACAAAAATTTACACAGAGGATGGGTGGACGTCGGGTTCATGTCCATGGAAGAAGTGGCAGAAGCAGCAAAAATTAAATTTTTTATAAAAACCAACAATGAAGACAGAATTATCTGCATGGTGCGCACATGATGGAATGAGGCAAATGACCTCTTCATCATAATTGACTGACTTCCAAGCACCGTGCACCGTGATGTCCTCGTGGATGAACTCCGCGGGGGCCTCAAAGGCTACGGAGTAATCAAACAATTTGAATTTGAAAAATTTCCCCTCCTGCCCCACCTGTGCACAGGAAAGGAAATTGCTATTATTGAACCTGACCAAGATGTGGCTGAGGACATCACCCTAATTCCCCACACAGCGACCATCAACCTCCCCAATGGCAGCGTATCCCGCCCCTTCCATATTACACCAGAGTGCACCCCACCCATTTGCGAATTCTGCTCAGCAATAGGCCACAAGGACCATGCCTGCCCCATCAAATGTGGGATTGAAGCACCGGAATTCTGTGAAGACAATACGGATGAAACAACCAACTTTTGGGAAAATTAAAGACTCTACTTTCGCCTTCTATTGGGGTGAAAGAGCTGATATCGCCTTGGTTGAGCCCATCTCAAGCAAGGACTGACATCATGCACAGACCACCCACAAGCAGGCCGCGAGTTCCGCCAAGACCCAAGCTTGCACCATGATTTCCCCAGAACAGATTCAAGCAGCTGCATGGCAGCACAGCGGAACAACCAATCAGACCAAACACATAAAACCCAAAACAACCAAAATGAAGAAACTGTTGGACACAACCAATCAAACACAATCAACCTAGAGGGTGTAGATCCACATTGCACCACTGAAAATCCGCCCAACCAATCATATATGTTCAATGATGACATGGAAGACAACTTCAGCCAATCACAATGTGAGAACACCTATGCACAGGAACCAACCACCCTGACCCACAATTCCCACCCATCAAACTCACAGGTAAGTGGCAAAAAAATTTTCTGATGGGGCAAAAGCCAACGCACACCAAACCCAAAACATACAGAATAATCCAAGCCAGAAAAAACTGAATAATGCCAGCTCCAAGATTGCAGATCAACACAATAATAACAATATGGCTAATTGACCTCACACTCGCAGTATGACTCGCGAGAAGGAACTGGGTGACCTCAGTGGGTCACCCCAGTGTTCCTGATGTGGGGACTACCACAATCAACATAGGGACGCTCAACATCGCAGGAGCCAAGGCCCCCACATCCCGGGCCAAAAAAATGGCTTTCCTGCGCAATATCCCCATGGATATCTTGGCCATCCAAGAACCCCACTGTCCACTGGGGGAGGAGGAGTCATGGTCAACCATGCTCCTTCCAGCCAAATCCTTTTGGACATACCATTGTGGGATGGTAATTTGAACAAACTGTAACCCTCCAGTAAAAATCCAAAACACAGCATCTCACCTGGAGGGATGGCTACTCCTAGTGGACCTCAAATGGAATGGAGAAAATTTTGCCGTGGCATGTATATATGCCCCAAATAATCTGAATGACCGCCAAAAATTCCTGTCTGATATCCTATCAATCCCATTACCCGAGGCAACATTTTTTGCGGGGGATTTCAACTGCTGGCTAAATACTAATACCGACCGCTGGCCCAAGTCTAGGGCTATATCCCATGGCCACACAGAACTACGCATACTAAAGGCAATATTGGGCATATGTGACACCATCCCCAAACAAGCCCCCACCCTGGCCAACATGACAAGACCCCACCACAACAATAACCAGCTGGTCTCAATGACCCAGATTGACCTGATGCTCGCCCCTATAGACTTCCAACACCAAGTATTAAACTTTACAACAACAATTATCCCTTTCTCTGACTATTGGATGGTCTTGATAATGCTATCATCCTCAGAAAAATACAAAAAACTGCCCACCTGGCACAGAGTTCACCCAAGCACCATCCACCTTCCGAAACTTAAACTCTGGATTGATATGGTGCTAACAACACGGCAAGAAAGACAATCACCTGATGGAAATTGTATCGCTGAATGGAAAACTTTCAAGGCTCATGCAACTAAGAAAGCTTGCCACCTAAATTCCAGAAAAACAGCCGCAATGTCCGCGACAATCAACAAGGCTATCAGACAGCTTCAACACCTAGAAAATAATACACCTAGTGAGGGATACACCCCCCAAATGGGGCCGCCTGTGGTTTCAACTATCAACACAGGTAAACTCCCTATTTAGAAAACACCAGCATTACACCAAAATATGCTATAAATCAAAATACATTTTATCCAGAGAAACTCACACAGCCCAATTTTTCTGTCGATTTAAACTGATTTCAAAGTTGGCGACCTGCATACAGGTCCGCCAAATGGATGACACAATGGCATCCACACCATCAGAAATACCAGCTGAATTACACCAATTTTACACTGACCTGTACACGGCGGATTTTGCATCACCCAAAAAAAATTGAAAATTTTTCATCATCTGCTAATATCAATACCATAGCTGGCCAACCAGACCTGGCAGCACCCATAACAAAAGAAGAACTATGGGAGGTAATAAGATTAACCCCATGCAACAAGTGCCCTGGGCCTGATAGCCTCCCATATGAATTTTTCAAAAAACACTTCAAACATATCGCACCAATACTACTAGCAACTATGAACAAGTGCCTAGAAGACACATCCCTTCTACCTGGCGGCCAAGATGCATATGTGGTCACACTTTTCAAAAAAGGAGACCAAGCAGATCTGAACAACTGGTGCCCAATTGCTCTCACCAATACCGATACAAAAATACTAACAAAAATTTTAGCCAAACGTTTGGGTTACATCGCCCAGACAACCCTCTCACACCATCAATCTGGATTCATCCCAAACCGCTCAATTTGGGATAACATCCATACAATTGCCAATATCTGCCAAGCTAACCCCACAGGCGCCCTTGCTTTCCTGGACCAAAAGAAAGAATATGACTGAGTACACTGGGGATACCTAGAACAATGTCTGAAGGCCTTCAACCTAACACCCCGCTTTATAAACTGGGCGCTCCTCCTAACGCGCTCAGCCAAGTTTGCAATCAGAGGCCCAGGCTTCCTAACCGACACCATCACCCCCCAAAGAGGCCTCAAACAAGGTGACCCACTCAGCCCCCTATTATACAACTTCACCCTTGACCCCCTTATCCGCATTGCAAACTCAAAGCTCACCGGAATCAGGTTGGAGGGACAACCACCAACCAAAATGCTCACTTTCGCTGATGACTGCGTCTTTGGAGTCTCAGGCAATAGGGATGCCAGGACGATTGAGCGCATTATTCACCAATATGAATCAGTGAGTAATGCCATGCTGAACAAACAGAAAACAGAGGTAATTGTAGTGGGCAAATTCAGCTCAAACTGGGCCCCACCCCACACCACCACAGAAACCAACCAACCACACACCTAACCACACAACAAAGACCCAAGCCAATAAAACCACTGTGCTTACCCTTTGCACCCCAACCCGCCACTGACCCAGTCCGTCATCTGGGCATATGGCTCAAAGATGGTGGATATGCTCTTGACACCATAGAAACCAACATATTGGACAACATCACAAAAAGAATGACATGTATGCGAAGGAATAAAGCCAGCCTAACCGGAAGGGTTGTATTAGCCAACTCCCTGATCCTATCAAAGCTATGGTTTTCTGCCCATGCGATCCCTTTCTCCGCCAACCTCACCGACGCAGTCTACAAGCTCCTGCAGAACTGGTTATGGTCGGGATACCGTGCACCTATCAGGATGGAGACCATGTATGGCCCACGGAAGAAAGGAGGGATGGGGCTGCTCAACTTCATGGAAAGAGCAACGCAAATACTAGGCTCATGGATAGCCTCCACGACGTCACCCAACCCATCATCCTTCTACTGGGCTAAGGCAGCCCAAACAAATTTTTGCAAGGGCACTACATCTGAGGCCCCCTTCCAACCCAAAGACCCTGATGAAGTACCTTGTAACACACCCAAATGCCACTGGACCACATAACACCAATCGATATTTCAAACGTATCCTATACAACCTAAGCCAAGGAAATTGGAGTTTCGTATATGCACAGCAATCTGAAGACACCCACCCTCAAACTGTATATGTGCAACTCCACAGAGGACAAACAGTATTTAATGCGCCCAACCCATTACCATCCTTCCCTCTGTCCAGGATCGACTACCTAGACCACCAAGACATCCCATATGATCTACAAACCCAAAAACAGGTGTGGAACATCGTCACCTGTCCCCTCCTATCCCCACAAGTGTGCTCCACAATGTGGCGATACATGCGCCGCACATAAAGAACAGCTGACCATAAGTTCTCAATGTTCAAGACATGCGCCATCTGTGGCGGACCCAACACACTAGCACACCACCTAGAAGAATGCCTGCCATCTGCGCATATCTGGGCCACCGTGATGCACTTGTTTCAACAACCACCCACAACCAAATTCTGACTGTCCCGTGATATCATGGCACTCAAAATGACCTCACCTATCCCCCAGACACTGAGGGCCCTAATTGTGTGCATTGCAATATGGTCTATTCACACAATTACCCTCGACGCATTCAATGGGGTCTTCCACAACCTTAACCAAACCATCGTCAGGTTCCGCAACCACTTGGCTGACCACTTCCAAGCCTGGCTGTTCTGCTCACTCCAACACAAATGGAAGAAATGGATGGGAACATGGATTCCAATCTGGTTCCTCCGATATGACACTGAAAACCTCACAGTCTCCATAGGCGGTACACCCTACTAGCCAGGGTCGCCATACCACCCAAGGTCTAGTCACCCACCGCCCGTGGCCCCCCAGCCACACCAAAGTGTGCCATGTCATATTCTGAGTTATCTTTAATTGCTTTGCTCTCTTTTCCCGCTTCTGTTTTCTCCGCCTCTTCTTTCTCCTACATATCGGATGTGTCTGTCCCCTGGTTGGCCATCCTCATACAAATAAAAATACAATCAGAAAAAGGGAATGAAGCTTCTGAAAGTTACTTATGATATTTTGGAGAAGTAAGCTGACGACCCCATGCAACTTTACGACATTTGTGTGGTAATTTATACAAAAAGATTAATGTTTTAACTCATTTAAATGATCATCATAAGAGGAAAAAGCAGCTCCTCAAACAATTCAATATGCTTTTTTCCTCAACTCTAGTGATGTTCCCCTCTTGACCCTGGGCACAAACCATATTGATGTTGCTGACGCTAACCCCAATGTCAAATGGTCCTAATGCCTGCCTCAAGCTCAAAAAATCTATTAAAGAAAATCAAAAGGGGGTTGGACAGCAACCTCATCCGTCCTTCACAGTCTCCATGAGCATTCCCAATCTTTTTTGTTTCCAAGAAAAAATAAGTTTGTTGTGCTTTGACTACAATCACCTAAATTGAGTAACAAAGCAAAATGCATACCCAATGCCACTAATAACTTATATTTTAATGTCATAGGGGTTATAAAATATTTTACCAACATTGATATGTTCTTTGGGTACTACTAACTGGTGATGGAAGAAGAATACATTTCAAAAACAGCATTGGTCACTAAATCTGTGCAACTCATAACACTCAAAGCCTTTCAGGCTCACTGGAGCTCCTAGAGCCTTTCAAAAAGGTTATGGATGAAATTTTTAGAAAATTAAAAATTGATGTGTAACTATCTACCTTTATGATATAACTAACTTTTCCGCCAATTTCCAACAACACCCCCAGAACCTAGGTATAGTACTCCAAAGGATTAAAGAAGAAAAACTTATAATTAATGAATTTAATTTAATGTTCTGCTCTAAGAAGCTGAAGCTTCTATGACACATTATATCTCTCAGAAGGAAAGTTCACCGACTCCTCTAAGGTAATAGTGAAGTCCACATGGTTAGTCCTAAAAATGGAAATAAACTCCTAGTTTTCTAAAGCCTGTGAATATAATGAGCCTTTATCTAAAACTTCAGTAAGGTATCCACTCCATTGTACAAGCTTCAGAAGAAGAGAACTCTTTGGAAAATCATTTATTTCTGCCCATCAGAGTTTTGTCAAAGTTGTATTTGGTTTGAGCAACCACCAGTTTGTATTACCAAAATAATATACTTAATTAATACTCAGATAAAGGGGTCAAACAAGATTTTTTTGCCTCACAACCCACATTTTATATGAAGTTATTGAAGATGGATTAAATTTCTATCAGCAACCTTGGTCCTTCTTTTGGGATTTGTTACTTAGTTGGATAGTAGTCCTTTGAAAGCTAGACAATTATGAGTCAAAAATCACCAGTGGATTCCTATTGATAATTTTGTCACTTTAAATATTAGCTCACTGGCTCTTCTTAATGAGAATTTTCTTCTGCTAAGACAGTAATCAATGCCTTCTAACATCAAAATAACAAAAGATAGGTAAATCAATAGTATTTTATTTAGCCAATGATTGGAATATTTATAGTATTCAAGGGTTAGGCTCTTGGTGAAGATATTAAAACATCATAACTGCGCATACCCTGGGTATAGATCAGGATTCTCTATCCTAGATCTTTTACAGGTTAAAAGGAAGTATGCAACAGATAAAGGTGATCATGTGATAAGGCATAATTAGGGATAAAGAGTGATAAGCTGAAATTAGGGTTCCAATTCCTACATTGAAAAATAATAGTGGAGCTATGCGATATCAGTCTAATAAGATTGATTTAATAGAGAATTTAAATAGGAATTTAATTTTAATTATTTTAACAAAGAAAATTAAGCCTTCTAAGTAATTTGATGTATTTAAATTAATATATCAATATCAGATTTGGGCCATAAGCCCATTAAGGCATTGATTAATAGATAAAAATAAGTCAATTTGGGCTTTGAGTGCTTAATTAAATATTTGCCTCAAAATCCCAAGGATTAGGCTTCACACACATGAGGGCACATACTGACACTTCCCCTATAAGCCTTATCTTGGGGTGTTAATGATTTTAACAAGGTGTACAGCATCATTAGGGTCCCAAACCACCATTGTTAGGAAGTATTAACCCAAGGTAGTTGGGTTAGGTGTCAGCCCAGCAAGTAAAAGTTAGGACACAGTCTCATAATCTATAGGCAGTAAATGTTAGGATAGAGTATCTCATAAAGTTCAATTTTCTGGAGAAATTTAATTTTGAAGAGGCAAGGATCCTAAGTTTTGGATAGTCCACCTTTTTTAAATTGGAAACATCAGTTTTGGCATTGGGATAAAAGGCTTATTATGAGGATAAAAAATAATTGATTTAAGCTTAGTTTTACAAAGAGTTTGGCGTTGCAATTCACAAAGAGTTACACGTTCTTCCAAGAAAATCAATAGCACTATCTTGAGAATTGAAGTAGATAAGGAACATAGGAACGTCATAAACTTACTCAATACGTTGAGGCAGTGGTCACTGCTGGCCTCATCAACAAAGAAACCCCAAAATTATAACTCCTTATGCCACATGTTGCTGATGCTCTTACCCCAATGTTGTCCGCCATGGTCCACCAGCTAAAGTGAGCGACAGACAAAAGTTTCCCCAAAGATTCATTACCTTATGATAAGGCTTCCAAAGATGTTAGCTGAGGTGCCATATTAGAAATTTTTTATTTATGATAATGCCTTTGTTTAGACCATTTGCAAATAAAGATGTGTGGCAGCTCCTCTTTTGGGTTATGCACCACTAGTGCTAAAAAAGGAACAGAGGAGCGTAGCCAGCACTTAAACCTTCTGGAAAATTGGGAGCAATGATTTAGTAAAGGGAATGAATTCAACTTCTGACAACAAAACTTCATAAAGCAACGTATGGTTATCTTCAACTAAAACTGAAGTCAAATACAAAGGCAGATTCAAGGATAGAGGGAACGATTGGTCTCAGGGAGAAGCCTTGGCATCCTCCTCAGGAACTTTGGGGTGAGTTTGCGGGAAAAGTAAGGCTTGGTAACAAGAGGTCAGGCCATAACATCAAGGTTTATATCAGGTAGGCTGGTTTTAAAATGGCAGCAGCTAGTTGTGGTTAAACATTTAGTGTTTATAAAATTAGCCTGGCCATTAAAATTCTCTAGGCATATGTTGATTTTAGGTGGCAGATAAACTAGGTATGTTTTGATAGCTTGCTGCCAATTTATATTAAATTTAGTAAATAACATTAAGGTTTTTTAATTAAATAATCCAAAGCAAGAGTCAAGATGGCAAAGGGAAATTATCTAAGCTGTATGGTCCAGTCAACATGAATTGAGAATATTTAATTTTGGCCCCACATAAATTCAAAATGGTAATTAAAAGTTCATAACTGATTTAGTCCCAGAATTGAGCATTATAAAGGAATCTGTGTAGGTGACAGATAAACTGTTTAATTAGCAACTGGAAGGTAATTTGGTTTCTGGGGTTTACTAATGTATCGAGGGTAGCAGATTAAGAGCATGTTTTGCATAAATTTTAAAAAAGTGGTTGGGTGGCAACTTCATATAACATTTGAATTTTATTTATTTCATTCATTGAGTATTAATTCTTTGAAGTCAGAAGGAAATCCTAAAACGTTAGTAAAAATAAATAATAAAGAAAAAAAAGGTTTAAATATAAAATAATTGATAAAGAATGATTAGGTCTTGAGGGCACTCAGCTCAGCTAACCTGAGTGAATTGTTGGGATTATCAGTAGTCTCAGCTAAGGATAACAAAATTAGGCTTTAAACCATTTGGTTTGGCTGGCCTATTCAAGCAGTTGTTAGCTTTGGCGTTGGAAAACAGAGAAGCAAGGCAGTCAGTTTTTCTTGCTTCATTTATCTTATCAGTATAATGAGAAGAAACTCTAGATTTTGTTTGCCAGATGACTTAAATTTAGAGACATTAATTGACCTCAAAATAAGTTAAAGCCAAGTTGGACCAATGAGGCAAGATGTTGGAGTTGGATGATGAAAACTTTAATTTAACCTATTAAAAATGGAAATCTCAAATTCAGAAAAAGGATAACAGTTAAGTGAGGATGCATATTCTAAAGTGAAATTTATTTTAATTTATACTAGCATTCATTACCCATGCTTTTCTTCAGTGTTTATAGAATTTCAAGATCCAAATTTATTAATTTAGATTTTATATTATAGATTACAATAAACACTCACTCAAATCTAATTGCTCAATAAAATCAACCATAAACCACCAACCACAAAACTAAACCTGATTTTATCAAATCAACCAATAACTAATTACCCCTCAAAACTAAACTGTGTATATCTATTCAACCAAAAGCTGTAACCACTCAGCCAAACAAAAACCTATCAAGTCAATTAAATAACACCAAACTGCTTCACAAAACATCTCTCTATATTTCAAATCATTTTCTGTGTGACATGTCTTTCAAAATACTTAAGTAACTTCAACCCAACTTTAATTTTTTAAAAAATTTATTTTGAGGTGGGCTACCCTGGGGATGATACTGCGCCAATTAAGGGGAAATTAAATGAATGGGAAAGGAGGATAAAACCAAGCAGACCTCCACGAATGGCATATGATAGTCCAGGAACTCCATATACCACCTTGATATTTGCTCTCAGTCTAGGGCATTGGTGCGCAATGACAACACAGTCATAATCATCCCCTACCCAAAGTTCACCTAATGGGATCAAACTCAGGAGGCAGTGGTAGAGAGTCCATACTCTACCACTGGGGAACCTCCCTTAACTTCTATTTAACTTTCTAAAAGTATTTTAATAATCAGAAGAACCAAGTTTAGGAAGGCTTTAATTTTATATAAACCTAACATCCAGATGACCATGCTTTGCTATGGTATTTTAAGTTTATCAGATGATAAGCTCACACTGACAGACTATAGGCTGTGAAAGTTTTAATCCCAAACCACTCAGACTAACAGCTTTGCTGCTGCCAAAGTGACTGATGAGTTGATTATCCTAACTTTACTTAACCCTTTAAATAGTTTTCAAAAAAATCCTCTGTTTTATTTAATCAAGGTAAGCTGACCAAGGGATGGACAATACCGATATATGTAATGGGATAGAGGGGAGGTGAAGTACAGCGAGATTTAGGCATCACAGAGTAGACGAGATACCCCTGTTGCCAGCCAGTACCGCCAGGTATAGGGGGGTTGAATGCCTTACTCTGAAGGGGTTTCCCCCTATTATGGAGCAGGTGTGGAGGAAGGGGTCCATATGCAGAAACCAGACTGAAAGCCATGATTCAACAAGTTGCTTCAGCCTCATGTATCCATAGAACCAGGCTTGAAAGTGTTCCAGTAGTTGTAGGTGAAATCTGCTGATTGTCCCATGGATAATGGTATAGTTCCCTTGAAGGCACTGAGTGCTACGGTGTGGATTGTCCACAGTGAAATGGTGACTATCAGGGAGCGGAGTGTGGGTGGTACCAGGGATTCAGGTTGGAGTGCAAGGAGGCTTCTGGAGATTGACAGCTCCTGGTCATTTTGGGCTCTTAAAAGGCGCGCAACTTCCTGCCATATGGCTCTAGATAGGAGCATGCTTTGAGGCGGCGATGCAGGGTGCCATCCCCTCTACACACTGTGCATGCTTAATGAAGAAAGTTGGAGTGATATGATGTTCTGTAGGTTCTTCTGAGGCAATGCCAGGTGTTAGCTCTTACCCTTGGTTGGAGGAGCGGATGATATGCTAGCCTCCATATTGCCTTCTGTGTTGTGAGATTGTATGGGATGTCTAAAGCATCCAGGTAATCAATTCTTGCAATGAATGGGGCCACATCATGTGCGTCCCTCTGGGGTGATCCTTTGGTTTCCTTAGCGTGAAGTGAGATCTGGGCTTTCCCTTCCCTGACTAGTGCCTGTGAGAGTGCTGGTACACCCTATGTGCCAAATGATGTGGAGGAGGCGTTTGAAGTAAAGGGGTTCCATGTGCGCCTGCTGCATTGGGGCGGTTTGCAAGGTATGTAAGCAGGCTGGATGGGTAGTGTGGTTTAGATAGTATGCGCGCCTGTGCAAAGTTGGCCCTAGCCACTTTAGACCCGTGTTGTTGTGGGAGCTCTGGGGCTAGGATTTCCTCTATCCAGGTGCCCAATATGCGGTTGGCGTGGACCTCAAAGTCTAATAGGCCATGCATCCTCTGGAGCATGGGCCAAAGAGTATTTCCACCTGTACAGGTGGCTGAGACTGAGGCCAAAGCCATGTCTGGATAAGTGCAGATTGAGGATATGAATGTAGGTGAGAAGGAGATTACATGGGTGGGGAACCACAACATTGAGAGGATAAATGAGTTGGCCATTGTTACTTGCCCCGTTAGACCTGAGATCTTCCCTTGAGGGAAATGACGCGATTGGACACCTGTTGAGTAGATTATTCTCAGATTGTCTCATTGACATACCCTCCTCTTTCCAGCCATATCCAAAGGTGGCGGACAGGGTTGGTTGAAGGAGGTGATGCAAAGGGTAGGATGAGTGAGTTTTTTCTTCGTGGGGGCCGTGAGCTTTGGGTGTTATGGCCCATTTGTTAGTGTACTTGCCTAGGAGGATTATTTCCATTTTCCTTCTGAGAGTGACGCGTTGCACACAATGAAATATTCCTCTAGGGTGCATTCCAGCTGTTGGGCATCATTGTTGTTAGCTATACCTGTCACATAGTCATCCGCAAAAGCTAGTATCTTGACTATTGGTTGGCCTTATGTGGTTATGCCCATAAGGTGTGAGTCAGCGACGCGAAGGAGTGAATCAATACTGAAGTTATATAGCAGTGGGCTGAGGGGGTCCTCTTGTTTTCGCCCTCTGTGTGGTGTGATCTTGTTAGTTAGGAGCCAGGGCGCATACATCCATTGATGCAGATACTGTAAAGAACATCGTCCAGTTTATGAATCTTCATGTGAGTTTGAAGGCGCTTAGGCATTCCTTCAAGTATGGCCAGCTAACGCGGTTATATGCCTTCTCCTGGTCAAGGAATATCAGGGCTCCAGTTGCTTTGGATTGGCATATATTGGCGATGGTGTGTATATTAAACTAGATGGAGCGCACTGGTGTGAAATCAAATTAATTGGGTGATTGGGCCTTAGAGTCTAGTGTCCCTAATCTGGATGCTAAAAATTTTGTAAGTAGCTTTATATCTGTGTTAGAGAGCGCAATTGGGCGCCAGTTGGCCAGGTCCAGTTTGTCACCCTTCTTAAACAGGGTTATGAAATAGGGGTCCTGGCCGCCAGGTAAGAGATGTGTCTTCAGCAGGCACTGGTTCATTGATGGCAAGAGGAGGGGGCGATTTTATTGAAATATTTTTTATAAAAATCGTAGGGTATCCCTTCAGGCCCTGAGCATTTCCTACGTAGTGCAGCGCGGACTGTGTCACAGAGCTCCTCCTGTGTTGTTAGGCTTAGGAGGTTGTAGTCTAGAGGTGTGCTCTGTTTCCTGCATTTTGTATAAATTTTTTCATTTTTTGGGGGTCAGTTGGGGTGTCACGGTATAGTTCAGCGTAGTAGCGGTGTACTTCCGCCTTAACCTCCGCTGGTGCAGTTGCTACTGTGCCATCATCTTTGTGTACCTGTGTGCACATGGGCTGGTTGCCGCAGGAGTGGAATTGGTGGAAGAAGTATGTCAAGCAGGTTTTGCCTTCTTTAATAAACTTACCTTTTCTTGATACTTTGATTCTGTGCTGGTGTTCAAAGATGAGAGCGTTTAGGTGGGCGAATATTTACACCCATTTGTGCCCCCAATTGAAACTATAGCTGTACTTTGGAGTGTTGAGCTCGATGTGGTCCAGTTCCATCAAGGTGACTTGTTGTTGCTGTATCAGCGGTGTACTTATGCGAGGCAATATGGTGAGTTTTATTTTATTAGGTTGGCTTTGTAATTTACCCAGGTTTCAATGGGATCTGACATCAATGAGGTTGCAAATTTTGGGTTTATGGCCTCATGTTCAACCATGCAGATATTTCAAGCAATTTTATGTTTTTCAGGTGTAGCTTCTTCCAGGTCGACGTCTGTGTGGGAGTTTGGGTTGGAAAAAGCTTCATTGAAACGAGATGGTGGTTGTAGAAATGAATATTTTTATTGGGAAGTTGGAGATGTTTGAGCGGTAGGTTTTTGGGGTGAGGATGAAGTTGATGCGGCTCATTGAGATGAGCGATCCCTCACGTATGTTGGGGTGGGTCATGTGGGGAAGGAGTGGTGACCCAGGGGGAGAGTATTGTGTAGGCCAAGGGATGCCTTCATTGTATGAAATTCGATGTGCCCTGGGGGGTATCTCTTGAAGTTAGGTCATCAGTCCATGTTGGGGTTAACCCATCCGTTGAAGTCGCCCAACAGGATAGTATCTGGTGGGAGGGTGAGTGTTGGGATGGTTTTGATGAATTGTTTCCTCTCAGCTGCAGTTCGCAGTGCATAGATGCAAGCTTCCAAGATTGTATCCTCTTGGCATGTGATCATTGCTACCAGAACACGGCCATGCAGATATGAAGAGGAGTTAGTATTTTTAATTTTTTGTTATTTAGGATGACCAACACAGTAAGACCTCCATACTGATAGGGCTGGTTAGACACTGTCTGACCAGGATACCTCTTCCTCTGTAGACAGTGGGTTTCTTGGATGGCCAAAATATCCACAGGGGTTTTTACATTAATTCCAGCTTTTGGTTGGGACGCTTGAGTTCTGGCTCCTGCGATGTTAACATTCCTATTGACACTGAGGTGCCCGTGGAGCCTCAGGAGCAGTTGGGAGGGCCACCTGGCCCAAACCCAGCGCCCATATTCTGGTACCTTCTCCATGTCACTGAGCCAGTCCACTCTGCGTCATCTTCCAATTCCTTACCCTGTGCCAATTTCATGTGGGTCTTGCAGTTTTTAGGGTTTGAGCCGGATCTCTTCGCTTGTGGCTCATGGTGGTCCAGTGCGGTGTGAAGATTGTTTTTATGGTTGTGGGGTTCAAATTTGTAGATGTGGGTCCCACAGTTTCACCCATATCGAGCTGAATTGTCATGCCAAGTTTACTTGATTGATACAAGTGGTGATTCAGTCAAATTGTTGAGAAAATTTTCAGCTTGGGCATTTTGCTCTGATTAAGTGTCTTGATTGATTTCCTCTATGTCCTCCTCAGCTTGGGCTTTCTGCTCTGATTGGTTGGCTTGGTTGATTTCCTCTATGTCCTCCTGAATTTGGCCAGGGTTGATTAGGAGGCTGCAAGTGATTCAGCCTTGGCTGCTGCGCGCTTGTGGGCCTTCTGTACCATTTTACATATTTTGGGTGATACTGGGACTATGAGGATGTATATCTCATCCTCTCCCCAGAGGAAGGTGTAGATGGTGTTGACTATTTTGGCAAAGTCTTTGTCATCTTCATCCATGGTGTTGTCACAGAAGTCTGGGGCCAAAATGCCCTCATTCACGAAACATGCATGTTTCTTGTGCCCCAATGCGCTGTAGTGGTTGCAGATAGGCGGTGCGCTTTCTGGTGTGACGCAAAATACCTATGGCACTCACCATCAGGGAGGTGAAACACGCAGTTCATGGAATTTGTAAGGTCCTCAACCACCTCAGAGTTCAGGTTGATCACAGCAATTTCCTTTCCTGAGCATAGGTTTGGCATCAAGTGAAACTGCTGTAGTTTAAATTGTTTAATTTCTCCATAGATGGCAAGTCAAAGTTGGAGCTCCTACTTAATTACCTTGTGGGGAAGATTGGTAGGGAGCAAGTTGAAGGAGATGAACAAAGTGTTCACTTTGTTCCATTTGGTGCATGCAGTGCACACAATTCGTTTGCCCTTGGGTAGAGCAAATTTTGATGCAGATTTTTGCGTCAGCATCTGCATCTTCTTCAGTTTCAAAGCCCACATCGATCTAACCAAGGCGGATGGTATGAGTGGTAATGTACACCTCATAGGGGAAAAGGGAGGCCTGTGCCTCACCCACTTTCTCCCACAAAGTTGGAGAATCAGCCCCTAGGAAAAGTCAGAGCCTGTGATCTACCTTTGATAGGGGTTAAGAATACTGGATTTTCATGTACAAGTTTTGTATAGTGGTGAACTCCACAAACCAGGATGGTGTCTGAGTTTGTGGTTTCTTGATGGCATTGATTCATGGTCCCCCTCCAGGGCATTTCATGACATTTGGCGCACCATTTTACCTATTGCCTGATATGGCTTTCACCCAGTTTAATTGTGATTTTCTGAAATATCCCATCTCTCCTGTGTGATTATCAAATTTTGTGTTCAAATTGAATAATGGTAAATAATGTTATCATTAAGGGAAAGAAAAAGCTAAAAAATCTTCTGTTTTTGGTCCTTAATGTGTCAAGTATTTCCTAGCTGACATCTATATTTTCTGTGATTATATTGGCCCTTGTCCATAACATAGATATTTGTAATTTTTTAATAAATATGTGTAAATCTCGTTTTTTTTGGACGCATATATGCGCCAAATAAGTAAGAGGACTATCTACTTAAAACTTTGCCACTGATTTTTGTTTAGTTTTAGTTAGCAATTTGGTGAAATATTTGATAATATTCGCCATTTATCATTTACTCACCCAATTAGATTGAACCTACCAAACTCAAAGATTCTAAATGTTAGTTAGTCAGTGCGTCAGTCAGTCAGTGATTTGTTTTATAAAGTAGAAATAATAAGTGGCAAGCAAAGAGATTCCTAGTTTTCTCTGAAATTATGGATTTGACAAGAAAAGAATAAAGCAACTGGGGAGAGCTGATGCTCCAAAAATCTCAAGGTTTTGTTCATGTGACAAAACCTTGTTGCGCTACAGAAATCCAGGCAAGGCATGAATATTAAAATGGTCAAGGAAACAGAAAAATCCAAAATGAAGTTTATAATAGCATGGACTCAATTTTTTAAATTTTCCCTATGGGGAGCTCTCCTCAGACCAAATTTTAGGCTCTTTTAATCCTAAATGATAGCTTGGGAAGGGTACACCCTAGTGCTAAGCCAACATCAGCTGGAAATCTCCCAGGCAATTTGACTAAAGATTCAGAATCGAAGATTTGAGCCAAAATGGGATGTTTGGTTTAACCCATAATTTCACAGTTGGAAGGTTCTGGCGCAGTCATAGCTTTATAACTAAAGATTTTCTTTAATAACAGCTTTGGTAACTTCCATTTTGTCATTTGCGGCAAGCCCAAGTTTATCTCTGTGATTTTTAGTGAAGGATTCTAGATTGGGCGCCAAGGTAGTAGGGGTGGCTGCTTCAACTTTGTTGTCAAAAAAGCGTAGATTATCAGCTTTATGGACTAGAGAAAACGCCAAGATAATTAGGCGACTGTTTTAATATTGAATCAACAAGTAGTGCCAACGCTGGGGACTAGAGATGGCGCGTTGGTGTTCCGATGGATTGAATTTATCTTTTCTTTATAATAGCGTTAGCTTCATCCTGCTCACTTTAGAAGCGTTTAGTTTGCATCCTACAGTGATCAACCACCGCATAAATTTAACATAATTAGGTGGGGTTGTATCAGCACATCCTAACATAGTGAAAACAATGTTGGCTCAACGATAAATTTTACTGATATTTTGTTCAATCTTCAGGTATATAGAAGTCTAATAAATAGATGTATTTCTGATTAGTAAAAGCCTACTCAAGGATATTGAGATTTTGGCAAGGTGGTAGGTAACTTCATATAGAAGTTATTATTAGAACTGGGCACATTTATTTGAGTCAAAATATATAAACTTTTGATTATTTTAGTGGACCTTTTGGTGTTCACATATATTCAATGGGATATTAATCTCAGTGAAGTTACATCTTCACCAGGTATCTTTTGAAAGTGTCTGTCAGAAAGCACCAGCATTAGATTTTACAACTTGATGTCCAGAGTCCTTCAAATGCTAGATGATTATGAGTCAAACTAATATCAGCGGCTTCCTAGTGGAATATTTGCCCACTAAGGATATTAGCTCATTGGCTCTTCTTAAATAAATATTTTTATCTTCTAAGGCAGTAATCAATGAACTTTGGTGTAAAAGTTGACAAAAAAAACAGAATAAAACAAGCGCACTTTATCTTTTCAAATATCAGGAATATTTATAATATCTGATGGAAATGCTCTCAGCGCAAATATCAACTTTTGGGATTGGCGCATACCTTATGAACACATCAATATTTACTATCATAGATCTTTTACATTATAAAGAGAAGTGTGCAACATATAAAGGTAATCATGATATATAGCATTGTTAGGAATTAGGAGCAATGAGCTGAATTAGGGATTTTTTCCCTACATTGAAGAATTTTATTTTATTTAACCAAGGCAAGCTGACCAGGGAACGGACAATACCAAAACAGAAACTCCAAAAATTTAAACCAACAAAAACATGACTGAACGCCATAACCAAGCAGTGGGAAACGCAAAAGAAACAAGAAAATAACCTACCAGGTGGCACAGCAACGAGCTGCTTATCCCACCATGGTGGACGGGGAGGGTGGATCATGTGGATCGTCATCATCTTCCTCAGGATTAGCATTGAAAAACGGATCAATGTTGATAGCAAGGGGGTTGAGGCATCTGCAGGATGAGGGTCGAGGTAAAGCAGATAATTATTGAGATTGACATTTTTGGGCCTGGATGAGAGCATCTATGAGTTTGGCATCATGGTGTTCAGCTTGGATGCAGGCGTCAGGAAGTTGGGTAAATTTTGCAATGTTTGCTCTGGTGATATGTGTGGACAGTGAAAAATCTTCCAGATAAATGACAAGTTTGACAGTGATGTTGGCAGTTTCATAGAAACAATGGATTTCCTCTTTTTGCAGTAGGAGAAAAAAATTGGGGGGAACAAGGATTGGTGCAGCCCTCTTTAAATTCAGTGACAGATTTTGCCATAGCTTCATGAAGATGGCATTTTGGGTGAGGCCACGCGACCTCAGCAAGCTGGTGGTCACTTTGATATGGAATAGCATCAGGTTTGGGACACATTATTTGGGCGAAATTGGGGCATCAAAGTCTAAATTCATAAAAGGTTACAAATCTATTGGTTTAGCTGGAGGTGGGACAATTCCACCTGATTCAGTACTTTATAGAATAAGTCCCAGGGCTTTTGGTTGACTTGAATTGATTCAGTAATAGGTGGCTGTGGTTGAGTAAGTTTTGGGACGTGAAAATTTTTGTATGAATATGGGTCCAAACCTGCTCCAAATTGGTTGGCTTGAGTGGAAATTGGCTGTCTTGGATTTGGGTTGCTAGATTTTGCTGCTGGTTCATTAGGTGCACAACCTGGTGGACTGGGGACATGCAAAATCCCCACTTGAACGTTGTTGGTTTGGCCTCCTGGGTGGGGTTGGAAGTGTTCACGGTGTTTATGTTGTATCAACATGTCTTTTTGGTATGGTCCAATTCATGGCAGAGGGGGCAAACTGCACAGCCGTTGTTGGTGCAGGCCCAAGAGAAATAGTCAGGTGCAGATGGGATATAGGCACGCGGTGGGATGTGCTGGGCCATGTTTAGTTAGTGGGGGGTAATATTAGCCATTGACTGAGGTGCCACGAGGCGCTCAGCACCACTTGGGACAATGAATTTGAGGATGGGGTTTTTGCTGTAAGTGGAAAAGTCCCTATATCAACTCCTCATAAAGTGTTTGAGAGGAAAGGTGTGAGGGGAGGTTTGCAAAGTTCACCACGAGTATGATATCATCTGGGAGACGTGTTCAAGAGGTGGTAATGGGGGTGTTTTTGTATATTAAGAGCGTAGCTGCTGCAGCTGTTGCATCCTCTTCAGTGGGGAAGCCTATATAAAAATAGCCCTTATAAGGGCGGAAGTCAATAAATCTTGATAGTGTGAAGGTGGCAGTTGCCAGCTCAATTATCCCTTTGTTGGCTTATGGGAAGTGACATCCGTACTTGACACAGAGGCAGAAGCAGTTAGTGGATTGAGGTAGGGCTATGAGATGGGGTGGGTTGGGTAAAACATGCAAGGTGGATTGCTAAGTTCCTTTGAGATACATAGCAGCCATATGTATTTGGCAGACTGGACGAATCAGTCTAAACGCGTTTGCCTGCTTGGTGTAAATGCTAGTGGGTGGAGCACCGCTGCCCCATACTGGGGCAGCAGGTGGTGGATCCAAAGACATATATTGGGAAATTGATGCGGTGAGGTAGTGGTGAAAATTGAATTGTTTTTTCAAAATTTCTCAAAAATGATGTCTCCTACATTTAAGAATAGTAAATAAGATATGGAATATCAGCCTGGAGGATTGACATAGTGGAGCACTTCAATAGAAATTTATATAGGATTTTTAACGGGAATTTTAACATTATCATTCATTTGATGCTATTTAAATCAATAACAATAGTATTTTTAGGCCACAAGCCCATTAAGGCATCAACTGATAGATAAAAAAATAAATAAAGGTTACAAGTGCCTAAATATATATCTAGACCAAAAGCGCAAGTTCAATTGCTTCACACCTACAAAGGCAAAATTTGACAGCTTATATCAAATTACTGGTAAATTCAGTGGAGGATCAAATACTCCATCCCCGCTGGTACAACTTAATTCTTTAATATCTTAACTATCTTGGCCCATGGCCCGATTTTGGTATCAACCATCATATATTAGTTGATGTTCATTATTTTGACCTGTACCAACATAAAGCCTGTCACTAAATAGGCTTACAATATTCTGCTCAGCCTTTCTTTCAGAATATTAGTTTTAAAAAGATGACTGCTGTTATTATAGATATCAGCCTAAAGTCACTGCCTTAGTGGCATGTCTTTCCTGTCATGTTTACTTGACTTTATTGAGGAAGCCAACTGCCAAGACAAGGCTGGACGTCAGGAGTCCAAAAGGGTCAAGATGAAGGACCTTCTTGGCTTAAAGCACATCTTGTACCAACGCTGAGTACTGGTCAGATATGCCCAGGTTGGTTTATGGGGTGTGCGTGATGCCCATCCATGTGTTATGGAAGTGGCATTAAAACAGACGAGTTAACTTCTTATCAATGACAGTTTGGTTCAGTTGCTCAGAGAATGGGGTTTAAAAACCTATCCAATTTTCAACCTTTCAAAATTTCGAACAGCTCATCTTGCAATCAATCACTTGAGTTAATTTGATCTCAGGCTACAGTATCTTGGCCGATGGTGGGGTGCGCCTGTTTTGTTTAGGTTTGTAACCATTTTCCCCAATTAATGACTGGCTTTTCCTGTTTACAGTATAGTTCTTAAACCAACATTCCTCGTTGGTCAACTTCCTTATTAAAGAAAACTTGTTAGTGTACATTTTTAATATTTTAACTTGGGCAAACCTGTGCGCAGACCTCTTCAGACAGTCTCTAAAAACGTCAGACTTGTATCTGCACAAAATTAACTACCCCATCTGGTGCACCGCTAGGCCGCTATAGTCCCCTCAAGGACAAGGCACCCAAGCACTCCAGCTCAGATCACTCCTTGGATATGGACTTCCCTTTGGGGTCCACCCAAGTCTTGTGGTTTGTTTGTTATCTATTAAACTTATACCACGTTGTACACCCTTGCCTTGTATTATTTTAGCTCCAGAACCCTCTGCAAGGCTATGCTAACCATAATAATGATTAATAGTTCCCTGGAGGTGTGGCTATGCACTGTACACCACCTTGCTTGAAACGGGAGATCTATAGACACTCTCTTGACATTAGACGACCAACCTCTTTTATTTATGTGCACTATAAAATCATGTGGGGTTTTTGCTGAGTTAAATTTGGGTGCGCCTGCTGTTTGTCATGGTCTTTGGGGCTCACCACTGTTTTCTCATTTGGTTGATGGTTGGGGAGTCTCAGCGTTATTCTTGCTACCTACAACTGGGAAGTGCCCACTCTTCTTGCTCATACCTGGTGGATTCTGATGCTTCATGATCTGGGAATAGTTATTCTCTAACTTTCCACCTAAATTAACAAATACAAAATATTTTAAGATGGAATTTTCTTGGCACCACATTTGGATGATGCAGGTGGGTTTTTGACAAAGGGCTTGATGGTGATGGCCTTTGATAACGATGCACAACCAGTCACCAAAAATGGTATAGGGTTGTTCACAGCCCAAAACGCGTTTTATAACGCTGTTTCCTTATATGAAAACGAGCTAAACTTCTTCCCTTATGGCTCTGATATGGACCCATTTCAGTATATCAAATCATCCCAGAGAACATCCGCTTGACCCCTACCATTATCCGCAGAATACAGGCTGTGGAAAAGGAGTTATCTTTGCAATACATAATGTCTAAGCAACTGCTGAAGTTATGGTGGGATATGTGGCCTCAGTAGTAGAGTGGCCAAATATCCCTCTCCATTCTATGATGAGAAAACATACCCTGAAGACATGCTTATGCCTGATGAATAGAATTCTGGTGAGGTTTTGGCGTTTTCTGCTTTGAATAAAGACCATTCGGGATATTTTTTTTGATTGCTACCCTTTAATCCCCTTTATGGAAAATCAGCATAGCAATCTTGGTGAAGTCTAGAGCCCTTGAAAATTTTATTGATTAAACTGGTCGACTACCTTGAGTTAAATAACTTGCCAGGTGATATGGTTAGGGGAGAGGCTTCTCAAGGTCTTACACTGATGCTTCTAGGGTTAGCGGAATATCAAGTGGGAAAGTGTCATTTGGCGGACCATTTCAAAAAATCAAAAACCTTTTGTACCCCAATAAATTTGGGGCTAAAGTGGTGGCGAAAGTTTGACGTCAGAACCAACTTGAAAGCAATACTTTGTACTTAACTTTGAATAACGGTCATATATTTTTCCCTTTGTCTGAGGCTAATTCTCAGTGTGATTTGCCCCACTGGCCCAATATCCACACGAACAGTTTTTCTCCGTTGCTGAAGCCCTCTATGGAGGTACCCTTACCTTACCTGTTTGGAGGATTTAAATCTTCGTTTGATGCGGCTCAGCCAATGTATTACCAGCTTATTCATAGCTTGATTGAGAGTTAAAGCTCACTGTTGATCTGGAGCGCATATCTTCTCCCATTTACCCTTTGACTGTAAGGGAGGAAGCGGCCTTAGATGTGTGGGTTAAGTAGCACTTAGCCAAAGGCGCTATTTTTCAGTGTACCTCCCCATTATGTTCCCCACTTCTCTTTGTGGAGAATGCCAATGGTACCTTATGCCATGCGTAGATTATGGGAACCCAAACAATGTCACTGTAACAGATTTACGCCAAATTTTATTGTACTCTCAGATTGCTAACTATATGGAGAAGGCCTGAATCTTCTCCAAACTGGATTGTTTAAATGCGTTCAATCAGATCCGGATAAAGAAGGGTCAGGAATGGCTCACCACATCCTGAACCTGAAATGGAATTTTTAATCTCGGGTTATGCCCTTTGGGATTAAAAATGCACCTGCTATCTTTCAACGCCATATTGATGTGGCTTTGGGGGCCTGTTGGGGGTATGCGCGCTAGCCTATATGGATGATACTTTAGTGTTTTCCCCTGATCATGAGTCCCATGCAGTACACATTTGGCAAGTGGTGGAGAGGTTAAAGGCAGTAAACCTTACGCTGAAAATCAATAAGTGCAAATTCTTCAAGTACCAGGTCACCTTCCTGGGCAACGTTGTGTTTGACCAAGGATACCTGATAGCTCCAGACAAGAAGAAGGAGATTTCTGAGTGGTCCACCCCCACTTCAGTCAAGAAAATAAGAAGTTTTTTTGGTGATAAGTACGTTCCTTAAGAAATTCACACCAAATCTTTATTAATTGGATGCGCCCTTGTATGAGGCGAGTGGAGCTAAAGTTCATCAGTTGTCCCCCATTTGCGGGATGCCTTCCAAGAAGTAAAATGACCCTGTTGTTTACATCCGTCCTTAACCATGTAGATCCAGAAAAAAGCTTATTGTATCTACTCATGCCTCCAACTTTGCCATAGAGCATCCTTATTACAGTTAGGCAAGGTTAGAATAGAGCATAGGGTGGGATATGTTTAAAAAGATTTCTCTGCCTGAGTTAAACTATGCTGTTTATGACAAAAAGTTATTGGAAGTGGTTGAGGCGCTGACTTATTGGCGTTATCACTATCATGGTTCATCCCAACCTTTCAGTGTATGTACAGATCACCATGCTTTGTTGTACTACCACGAATCTCATGTCTTGACCCCATGAAAGACACGTTGGCATGAGACCCTGGCCCAATTTGCATTTTCTTATGAGTTTACAAAGGGCAAGGAGAATGGTTTGGCAAATGCATCGAGCTGAAACCCTGCACTAGCTCCCAATACTAAGGAGGTAGAGGTGCATAATACCCATTTGATGATCCCGCTGGGTAAGATTTTGGCTCTACTTCCCTTTCCCTTGGCCCATGGGCCGTCTTGCTCCTCTGGAAAATATGGAGGAATATGGTATGTTCAGAAAAGTAGTCCTCCCACAGCCACTGTCAGCAGAGGATACTATGGTCCTCTCCAAGAGCAAGTTGATTTAAGAATAAATTACCAGGGGATAACACGTTAAGGACGAGATGGTTGGTTTCAGGGACGCCTCTGGGTTCCTTCAGGATCCCTTCGCCTGGAAATTATCCAGGGGCATAATGATGGGCTCACCATTGGCAACCCTGGAAAAGCAAAGACTCTAGGGCTTATATGCCGCACTTACAATAGGAAGGGATTAGCCGCTCAAGTAGCAAGGTATTGTAAAGAGTGCCTAGTCTGCAACCAAATGAAATGAATTGCTAGCCTCTAGCGTGGTTGTTGGTGCCAGTTCAAAAGGCGAAATGACCTTGGAATTCTTATCAGTGGATTTTATTTTGGTGTTACATGCTTCTGAAGGCTATGACGCCATCATAGTAGTGGTGGACCGTTTTACAAAGTTCGCTCACTTTATCCATTGTAGAAACACAGTAACCGCGGCAGAGATGGCTAGGCTCTTTGTGTCAAATAGGTTTGCTCTTCATGTGGTCCCCCAAGAGATAATTAGAGATTGGGGGCCTCAGTCAACCACTTTCATTTTGAAAGTGTTATGTAAGACTCTTCAGATTCGCCCCTGCCATTCAACTGCCTATCATCTCCAATCAGATGGGCAGACTGAACGAGTGAATCAGTGCCTAGAACTGTTCCTGCGGTACTACACTTCTGCAGATCATTCAGATTGGGTTCCCCATCATCCTATGGTCCAATTCAGCTATAACAACGCCCATTATGAATCAATAAGTTGTTCATTCTTTTTCTCCAACTATGGCTTCAACCCTGCCTTCAACGTGGAGCCAAGTTGTGGATTCAAGGTGGAAGCTAGAATTGACTTTGCTAAGACAATCAAGAAAGTACACCAAGGAGTGAACACCAGTTTGAATGCGGCCATGCAGGCTAAAAGGAGAGCGCAGATGGTAAGAGGTGAGTTGGTCCAGCGTATAAGGAAGGAGATCTCGTGATGCTGGATGATAAAAATATCACAATCAAGCAACCATGCAAAAAACAGGGACTTAAGAGGTTTAAGCCTTACCGCGTTGTTTGAAAGGTGGGCCACACCTCATACCAGTTGGATCTTTTCCCCTTGTTCTGGATCTTTTCAGTCTTCCATGAAAGTAAATTTACGTTGTTTGAAAGCCCCCACCAGAGATTCCTGGGACTTATTACGTGGATAGGGCGCCGGAGTGGGAGGTGGAGGAAATAGTAGTCTCCTGTAAGGTAAAAAGAAGACTTTATTATCTTGTACCCTGGCAGGGATTTGATTCAGTGGAGAACAGTTGGGTTCCTGAGAGGGACTGTGCCCATGCCCAAGATCTAATTGAAGTATTCTTCAAGCGTTTCCCTGAGGCTGCAGTTTACAAGTCCAAGCAAGCCATCACTGCCATGAAGTTGGCCCCTGCTCACAAAAACTTTTCCTTGGCGAATGCCCCTGGAGGGGGGTGGAGCCCAAAAAGGAGGAGAGGTTAATATCATGTTTACAAGGCTTTATTGAGAGAACTAACTGCCAAGGCAAGGCTGGACATCAGGATTTCAAAAAGGTCAATCTGCAGGACCTCTCTGACATAAATAACACCTTGGACCAACGCTGGGTGCAGGCCAGACATACCCAGGTTGGCCCAGGGGAAGTGCGTGATGCCAGCCATGTGTTAAGGCATTGGTGCTAAAACGGACAAGTTACCTTCTTAACAACGATGGTTTGTTTTAGTTGCTTGGAGAACGGGGGTTTGAGACCCATTCAATTTTCAATATTTCCAAATAAGGACGGCTCATCTTTCAATCAAATACTTGAGTTCGTTTGATCTCAAGCTAAAGTACCTTAGCCAATGGTGAGGCACACTGATTGGTTCGTTTAGGCTTGGAACCATTTCCCAATTGATGACACGCCTCTATTTACTAAATTATGTTTCTTGAGACCAACTTAACTCGTTGGTCGTCTTCCATGTTATTAAAATCCCATTAATTTATGTAGTTGATATGTTAACTTGGGCGAATCTGTGCATGGACTCTTCAGGGAGGTCTCTAAGAACGTCAGCCATTTTATCTGCACAAAATTAACTATACCATCTGGTGCACCTCAGGGCCGCCTTGGTCCCTTCCAGATAGAGGCACTTAAGCACTCCTGCACAGATCTCCACTTGGTTATGGACCCCCCAATGGGGTCCACCCAAGTCTTGTGGTTTGTTCGCTACCTATTAATATATCACATTGTATACCCTTGCCTTGTTTTACTTTATCTTTAGCACCATCTGCAAGGCTATGCTCACCATAATACTGACGACTAGTTCCCTAAAAGTTTGGCTGTGCGCTGTGAACCACATTGTTTGGAACAGGAGAATTATGGACACTCTCTTGACATTTCCCCAATATGTTATTGCTCTAAAATTTCTTAGTTCTGTTTCACTATTAGTATTTGCACTAATAGAAATGAAGTATTAGAGGAAAATATAGAAGTAAACTATCATTGTGAGGGGGATCAGTTTTGATGTTAGCTGGTGGTAAATACTACCACTGAAGAAAGGTTATCCTTTGCAAAACCTTAAGCCACTGTTAGGTATCAATAGTACTGTGTATTTATTCTTTAAATTTTTTTATAAAGCCTATATGTGATAAATAAGGTTTCTCTTTGCGTTCTTTTTAAAAAAAACTGTCTTAATACAATGTCCTAGATATGTTTAATTTTTAACCTGTGTACTTTAGGTACACTGCCCTTGTGCCAATCTTATCATTTGGTGCTTACTACAGGGTAGCACAATTTTTACCCTGTATCAATCTAATTTTATAAGCGGTAGTAAGAATAATTCTCTTGATTTTATAGTACAACTTAACGATACCAATGCAGAAACCCCAAGGGCCATCATAAATTTGATCAATATACTCGTCATACAATGAGAAAATTATTCATTTCCAAGCCAATGCTAAAATAGTTTTTTAACATGGATCACCAAGTTTCTGTTCTAGTAACTAATCTGGATGATCCTCAACGCCGCCTTGATGGACTTGAGAAAAATTTGAGTAGGACTACTAGCTTAATCTTTTTCTTGGAAGGGAGATTAACTCTCTGCATACTCTAGTCTTTTCCAAGGACAAGATATTAAGGAGTTAAAGACTCACCTTATTTCTAAAAACCAGAAAATCAAACTGGTTGAACACAAGTTTATGGTGGAATACCGTTATTTTTTGTTGACAAATCAGCTTTTTCATGAGTTTACATCTAGCACTATTAAATCATCAGATAATTCTATATTTTTCATCAATGGCAAAGGAAATGAGGCACAAGTTTCGCCTTAAAAACCCACCAATCTAACCAAGTTATCAGCTCAGATATTTCTAGCCATAACAAAATCTTGGTGGTTACCTATAGCAAGTCACTTTCACCAGCATCCTTTTATTCAATAGTGACTCCTCGGATGCCTCTGCTCACCCTATGCAGCCTTATACTCTGGATGTGCTGGTGGTTAAAGTCGTTTTGCACTCAATTCTCAGTAAGAAAACCCAAAGATTTAATCATAATCTTTTTAGACTAGTTGCCCCTGTGCAACTGGATATCAGAACCATAAAATCTGATTAATACAGTTTGAATTGGCAAAAGCAGGAATGTATACAACTTTATGCTTTATTTGAACTAGGCATTGGGGATGTCTCTGAGGCCGCTAAATTAGACACGCTGTTGAATTCTCAGGACTCTGTAAGTCAGGAATTGGTAAAATTTTAAATCACAGGAAGTGGATATGAGTTACTGCAAAGCCATAGGGCTCCTTATAAAAGTTTGATGGAGTGGAATGGATGACATTACGGATAATGGTGTTCTTGTTTTTCTTATAATAAGGATGAGTCATCTACATTTTTTAATGAACAGTTCTATTATGAGGATCAAGTTTTATATGAAGCCAAAGTGTTATATAGCTTTGACACACAAATTTCTCTTTGTCACACCTGAAAGCCCTAAAAAGAAATGTATCAGGTTCTGATCCCAGATTTCATTGAGGAGCATGATATTATCCATATGGCGAATTATCTCTGTTGATGAGCAGTCACTATTTAAGCACCTTACCCAAGTCATTGGGAGCTTTGCAACTATCCCAATAAGGGCATATCCCAAAAAAGAATTAATCCAGCCTAGCCCTTGTTTCAATAGGCCTGCTATTATTCAGATCACCTGCATCCTGTAAAAACTGGTTCATTATGCCAATTACTACCCTAATCTGGGTTCTAAAACCAAGAATGATTCTGTGAACCAATAAATGAGGAAGACTTTGGATTGTGAGGGGCTGAGTAAAACTAGGATTTTATACCTGTGCCTCCTCTTAAAATCAAAGCCATGAAAAAATCCATATAACCACATTACATTATGCAATTGCTCAACAATGACGCAATTTCTTCAGCGTTTTCTGAAGTCGTAGTAGAAAATATTGTAGCAGTTACCACCTGATCATAGAAATAACGTGAGGCTGAGTTTACACAGAAAGTAGTAGTGAAGAAAATGCCCAACAACTGGAGCAACAAGAGCTACTGATCACCTCTGGTAATACCCTAAGCTAGACAAGGTCGGATAGCAATAAATTTAAAACTAAAAAAGATTTGATCCCACTTTTATGTGCAACCTACAATCATATTTGGGGCAAGTGGACCCTTTAAATGTTAAATTAGCCATAGCACTGATACTTATTATGCTGAATGCGTTTATATTGATATTAAATTTAATAAGCTCAAAGTAAGAGCTATCACAGATATTGGGGTACCAATTAACATCATGTCCAATAAATTAGTAAAGAAGCTTAGTCTTGCCCCAAATATTGACCAATGCAAAGTTTATGGTACCGTGGAGTTCCAGATGACAAATTTGCTAGGTTATATAGTGACCTACCACTGAGGTTTGGTTCACTAGTGATATCAGCTCCAGCTATAGTATTACCAAGTTAAGGTTATGTCTTTCTCATCGAAGCTCAATTATGAGGGCTTATGCAATTAATACTAGATTTGAAGAAAAAACTATAGTGATACTTGGACAACACCTCCGCTTTACTACAATCAGAAAAAGTGGGCTCTATGCTGTTTATCAGGGGTTTGTTACCCTCACATACAATGAGAGCATGGTGCCAATTGGCTATCAATGGAGCACAGCTGCACTCAGCGCTTGCCTTACCTAATTTATGGAATCCAAGGGCACTCCGTTTTGGGATAATTGTAATCTAACCATTATGGTGGGCCACCAGCTTATAATGGGTACTAAAATTTATATGGAAATTCCCAAGGGTTATATTGTGGAATTAATACCATTCTGTCATTCTAAATTGGAACTTGTCAATGCGCCTGAGATAATTCTTGACCATGTTGAAATTCAGGTACTTTATGACAACCTATATTTCTATACCATAAAAATAAAACGAATCTAATAGTTTTTTAAGCATATTCTACCAATTGAAGAAATACATATTATTCACATTCTTGGTAGCTTTTATTAAATGAGCCTCAGAAGCGGTACAGATCAGTCTATCTATTATCTGGTAACTCATGAAAGCCTTACCAGTTTATTGGAAGATAAGAAAAATTAAGCACTGGCCCAGTTTGACAAGGAAAGTATTATTCTTGAAAGTATGACTTTAATTTGGGTGTGAACATGATGCTTTAAACCATATTGATATCAGAAACATACATTGATTTGCCTCCATCCTATCAGTCACTCAAAGGTAGTATATGAAGTTATCAAATAAGACATCAACCAACTGGTTCAATAGGGGATGTTAGTGCCCTGCATGAGTCCTTGGGCCTCCCTTGTGTTGATTATAGAAAGAAGGGCGTTTATAACCGCATGGTAATCAATTTATAGAAAGCTCACCAATATTAGCAAGAAGGCTCATATCCATTACCTTACATTGATGATATGCTAGGCTGTTTGGTGGCGCACAATGTATTTCAGCCATGGATTTAATTTCTAGTGTTAGAAAGATAGAGATGCACAAAAGTGAGCAGGAGAAATGCGCTATGATTACTACATAAGGCTTTTACCAACCCACTAGGATGCCGTAAGTGATATGAAAACCCCTACAACAATTCAGTGGGTTATGAACAGTATATTAGGCGATTTATAATTTCTTGCGCCTTAGTTATTTAGATGATATAAACTTTTTAGAGCATATAATGAGCATTTTCGCATGAAAGAAAGATTTGCCAGATTACCAAGGCTGACCTTAAAACTAAGCTGCATAAGTGCAGCTTATTCTGAGAGTAACTGTAATAATTTGGGTTTGTCATTGATAACAGGACTTACAGCCCCAACTAGTGAAGATTGAGGCTATCATTGGATGACAAGGCCAAGTAGCAGGCATGACATCCTAATGTTACTTAGGATGGTTGTCTACTATTTCCACATTGGAAAATTTAGCAAAAATAGATGAACACTTATTTCACCTCTCAAAAATGAGGTACAATATGAGTGGACAGGGAACTGCCAGATGGCCTTTGACAAGTTATGGACCTGCCTCACTAAAGCACCAATACTAATGTACCAAACTTCAACAAGTTATTCATTATTCAGATGGATGCGTCACTCAACGCCATAGGTGTGGTGTTATACAAGTTTATTTTTGAGGGAGTAGATCATCCTATGTGTTGGATTTTAGGGTAGATTAAGCTTGCTGGTGCGTAAAGCCAAACACCAACAAGCAGGGGTTAAAACCATGTAAAATAGTTAAAATAAATAGGCACTAAAACTAAAAAAGTTATAAGCTTTTTATAGTTTATTTCAGTGCCGTGGGGTTAAGAGAAAAACGAACCCTATTGTAATCTGACTGGTCAGTATTTAAACTATAGTGAGGGTTGAAGGGAATTTAATGATAAGTTCAGAACGGCTTAGTACAGTCCAAATAAGGAAATATGCAAATTCAACTTATTGAAGCTCAGAAAACTCGCTTCACTTTGACTGAATGACAAATGGGAGTTAATTTTGGAAATATGTACCTGTGGGGTAACAATTTAATAAATTTCAGCCAATCCCCTTTAGAGAGATTTATTGCACCTTGGGGACCCCCGCCAAGCCTATAAAAGGGGGTGGTTCCCGCGTAGGTGCCTGAATGGACCTGGTTGTGGCTGGGGAGTACCATCTGATGGACGCCCCAGGGTCCGCCATATGGTCGGTGTAATTTGACTGCTTGATTTAATATTAATTGCCCATGAAGTGTTCAAAATTGTGCTACCCTGATTTTCAGGGTTCCACTGAGAATCAGCCAAGATCTTTTGGCTGATAAAGTCATTTGTATCATTTAATTTACTGCATTATGAAAACTTTTCTTTCTCGTTGCAAACACTTTTGCAACCCATTCAATTTAAGACTAAATCTAGTTTGATAATCTCATAGAGGGGATTAGTCTGCGCCCATGTCTGGGAGCAGTTGGGCAAGCAAGGCAAGAGGAGCAGGCGGAAGGCCCGCGGCCTCTAACGTTCAAAAATGCCCCGGAGAATCTGGCAGAATAGAAAAAAATCTAAAAAAACTGGCGGTCACAATTTCCCCGGAGATACTCGCGTGGCAAGCACAATGCAACCAGTACATCAAAATGCCACATTCCCAGCCACTTTTGTCGGTGGAATTCGGAGTCTGTGTGTATCTGGACATCCAAAAAATGGCCCTATGGGAAAAATTTTGTGAAGATGTACACAAAATTTTCCTGACCGCGGTGTACGTTGCACCTCACTCCATGTCGCGCGGTTGGCTGGACCTAGGTTTTGAAAGCAAAATAGCAGCAGATGAGGCTGCAGCGGTGCGCGTAGTGGTTGACCTCCCCGAAGGGCAACAGGTCATCGAAACTAAATGCACCAGATGGACAAAATCAAAACCAAATTTTCCTCACATTTGACTTTTTGCCTACTACAGTAAAACGTGACATTTTGGAGCAACACCTGAAAGATGGTCTCGCCATATATGGCGAAATACAATCTTTTGAAATGCAACGTTTCATGCTGATGCCACACCTGTGCACCGGCAAAGCCATCGCAGTTCTGACCCCAACTGAGGAGATCACGAAGGACCTAACCCAGATCCCGCACTCCACCTTTATTGATATTGCAGGGCACACCACCCACCCATTCCGGGTAACCGTGGACAGCGCGCCCCCCATTTGCACCCACTGTGACGCGTTCAGCCATAAGGCACATGCGTGCCCCATTAAAGAGGGTGTTACATTCCAAGAGCACCCCTCGGCGGCCATGGCCAGCGGAGAGGCGCACTATGAACCAACTGCAAGCACCAAAGAGGCTTTCCCGTGGGAAGCACAAGGCTGCTACCTATTGGTAAAGCCCATCTCCCCGCAGGAGCAGAAGAAGGCCAAGCAGGCCTGTAGGACTGCGGCCAAGGAAGCGGCCAAGGTCACCACCACCATCCCACACTCACAACGCCAGGAGGACATGGAGACCTTCGCGGTGGAAGCAACTCGGGAATTCATCACCCAATCAGATTGGGAGGCCCAAGCTGAATGGGCCACTCAATCTGAGGATCCGATGGGAGATTCGATCTCACCCAATCGCTGCACCCAAGCCCCGGTTGAAACTGACTTGGGACCTATCCCAACCAAAAAAAAATTTTTTTGCCCCACTCGACGGTGCACCAAACTTATCCGCACCACAAAAAATTCGTCCGACGTTGGGAAAACAAAAAGCGAAGGCCAAAGCCAATGCAATTCTTTCCACAAAAATTAACAAAAACCCCAATAGCGTTGCTGCTAATACCCGCGCTGCTGTGAAAGCCCGTGGGGACCTAGAAGAGGCTGGTGGGCCAGGGGCCCACCCCCTCACACCTAAGGTACGATGGGGAAACCTTCACTCTAGGGATGCTGAATATTGCCGGACTCAAGGCCTCCCCATCCCAGGCTAGGAAACTGAGTTTTTTACAAAATAATTTACCCGTGGATATCCTGGCCATCCAGGAAACCCACTGTCCACGAGGTTCTGAGGATGCTTGGAAAACAATGCTCCTACCATCCCTATCCTTTTGGTCAAAGCACTGTGGGGTGCTAATTTGGAAATTCAATTTTTTCAAATTTACATCTTCAGAAACATTCCTAAATGACCGAGTGTTCGTTGTCACCTTCTCATGGGCCAATGTTGCACACACAATTGTCAACATTTACGCCCCAAACGGTGCACAAGAGCGTCAGGAATTTTTCTCGTTGGTCAAATCCCTCCCGCTACCCCCCAATTCTTTCCTAATCGGTGACATGAACTGTTGGCTAACCTCACCAATGGACCGGTGGCTGTCCTCACCCCACGCCCCACAGGGTCATGTAGAACTACGCGTTCTAAAAGCCACCCTTGGGTTAATGGATGCGCTGCCGCAACATGCCCCACTGCTCAAAAACATGATGCATCCCCACATCCACAACGGCCAATTAAGGTCCATGACCCGCATTGACCTTATTCTAGTGCCGGCGAAATTCCAACCCCACATCTCCCACTTCAAAACAACGAAAATGGAATTCTCCGACCACCGACTGGTCTCAATAACATACCACTTACCCGTCAAAGTTGCAAAGGCCCCACATTGGTGCAAAATCCGCCCCCCAGAGCTAGTGTCACCAGGATTTTCTATGTGGGTGGAAGAGGCAACTTTGGCAAAATCATTTGTTGCACCATTTTGCGTGGACCCCATTTCCACATGGGCAACTTTCAAAAAAGACACCATCCGCCACTATCGCCATCTCTCATCCAGACGCTCACGAGCCACATTGGCGGTTATATCGTGTGCTCTGGCGGAATTGGCCCACTTGGAGTCCAATATTCCAGCCTCAGGATATAGCCCTGCATGGGGCCAGAAGTGGGCGGAGGCAGCAGCCCACCTCAACGCACTTGAAAGGCAACACAAACATTGGGTTTGTGTCCAATACAGGGCCACACGCATCACTAAAGGTGACAAGTGCACCGCATACTTCTTCAAAAAAATTTTTGCACCACACCAGAGTGTGGCCTGCACACAGGTGCAAAGATCAGATAATTCTATTGTGGACACACCGGCCAAAGTGGCAATCAAAACGCAAAGATATTACTCCGAGTTATACTGAGCCAAACCAATTCAGCCGGCCAAAATGGTGGAATTTCTCGACAGAGCTCATATCTGCACTGTTTTCTGATACCCGGAAATTATGAATTTAATTACTCCGAACGAATTATGGACTACCATTCGCAGTGCGCCAAACTGAAAATGCCCAGGCCCAGATGGCATTCCATATGAGTTCTACAAAAAATATTTTAAATACATATCCCCATTGCTGCTAGCCTCACTCAACCAAAGCCTGTTGGAAACGCGCCTCCTACCAGGAGGACATGAGGCCTTTACAGTCACACTCTTCAAGAAAGGGTATAGGATAGACTTAGCCAACTGGCGCCCCATTTCTCTAACAAACACAGACACCAAAATTTTAACAAAAATCATGGCTAACCGTTTAGGGACTGTAGCATCTGCCACCATCTCTCCAGAACAATTCGGTTTCATCCCCAGAAGGTCGATTTGGGATAACGTACACTCTGTGGCTAATGTGTGTCAGTCCACAGCCTCTGGGGCACTTGTATTCTTGGACCAACAAAAGGCCTATGATAGAGTAAACTGGGAATACCTTAGGGCCTGCCTCCAACAATTCCGCCTACCTCCCCGCTTCATTAACTGGGTGATGCTGCTCACGGAATCTGCAACAATGGCTGTGCGCGGCCCAGGTTTCCTAACGGATGTAGTCCATCCTCAAAGGGGCCTGCAACAAGGGGACCCCCTGAGCCCACTCTTATACAACTTCAGCCTTGACCCACTACTGCGAAATGTGAATGCCCAACTCACTGGGGTCCATGTGCCAGGCCAAACCCCAGTCAAGATGATGGCATTTGCAGATGATTGCGTGGTGGGGGTGTCTAATAATAAAGATGCACGCGCGCTTGAAGCCCTCATCCAGGAATATTCCCAGGTGAGCAACGCGGCACTAAACGCCTCCAAAACTGAAATCATCCTCCTTGGTCGGTTTCAGAACTGCTGGGCCCCAGCAAGTAGTTCCCAACCCAGCCCAGCTGCTCGCCCAAGTCCACGCCTTACTAACTCAAAACACACCGCTCTACTGGTGCTCCCCTTTGTGCCGCGACCTACCATAGGACCGGTACGCCATCTGGGCGTGTGGTTGGAGGCAGGAGGATACGCGTCAGCAGTAATGGAGGGCCATATACTGGACAACGTGACGAAGCGAATCGCCTCTCTCAGAGCCCACCCTACTACCCTCACTGGCAGGGTTGTTCTTGCCAACTCTATGCTCCTATCCAAAGTCTGGTTTGGAGCCCACGCCATCCCCTTCTCCCCAAGCTTCTTCAAATCCCTGTATGCTTTGCTACAAGGTTGGCTTTGGTCAGGCCGCCCTCCACCAGTACGGCTAGAGGTCATGTTTGGCCCTCATCATCATGGTGGCATGGGCCTACTTGACTTCAAAGCCCATGCCGCCAAGATCCTAGGCACCTGGATTGCGGCCGTCACTGCTCCTACACTCCCAACCCAACACTGGTCCCGCGCGGCCCGCTCCAACTTCTCCTGAGCCTTGGGCCTCAACAATCCATCAAACCCCCACTCCCTGATGAATTACCTCGCATCACACACATCAGCCACAGGTCCTCACGGGACCAAAACCCACTACAAACGAATCCTACTCTCCATGCAAAGCGCAGAGTGGAGAATTCGTATTAGTGGACATACAACCCAAAGAGGCCGCCCCTCTCCTCAGTTCACACAAGAGGTACAGGGGCTACCCATCCATGATGGCGTGATCCCCACTCGACCCCAAGTCCTATCCAGGGTGGACTACCTGGACATGATGGACATCCCTTATTCCACTGAGACCTAAAAGACTATCTGGAAATACGCACACCATCCTCTGTTGCAGCCTCAAGTCCGTTCCCATGTGTGGCGCTGCCTGAGGCGGGTGTATCGTACAGCTGAGCGCTCTAATGCTTTACACTCATCCTGTGTCGTGTGTGGCCAGTATGGAACGCTGTTTCACCGCCTGGAGAAGTGCCCCACCTCTAAAGTAATATGGCGCGAAGTCCAACATCTGCTAGGCCAGAATCAAACACATCCCTTCAGTCTGTCAAGAGATATGTTTGCTTCATCTTTGGCCTCCCCCTCCCACCCTCCCTTCGTGCTCTGGTGGTTGCAATCGCCATGTGGACTATCCACACGATTGTCTTGGATGCCATCGCCAGATCCATCCCCACCCTCCCTGAAGCTGTCCACAGATTCCGGTCTCATTTGGTGGATCACTTTCAAGCGTGGATGTTTGGATATCTCCCACCACGTCGCCGGCAGCTGGTCTCCTCCTGGTTCCCAGTCTGGTTCATCAAATCAGACCCCTTCCTCCACACGTGCTCAATAGTGGCTACGCCCCTACACACGTTCCCTCCCCTTCCCATAAGTGGCGTTCCCGCTGGCAACAAGAGATAGCATCGCTTCTCTGGAGTGCCTCACCTGGTACTGAGTTTTGTCTCATCTGAGTCATATTCGGAAGAGTCCGTCCCATGGTCGGCCTTCCCCACAATAGATTTAAAATTTAAATTTAATTTGCCGCATTATCAGAAAGTTTTTAAATGTCCTACATTTCATTATTTCAGCCCATTTTAACCAAAAAATTCTTTCCTTGGAGCTGTGGGGGCAAATGTCTGACACCATGATTTACTGCAGCTGAACGTTGGATGTACACAAATGGAATTATACATTACATAGAAAGAATGTCTATATGTCATCTATTCTTGAAAATAATTACTTTTTTATATCCATAGAGTACACTACAGTGGTAACTGAACATGCCTCTTGGCACTGGTTACAAAAATCCAAGTAACTGAAAGATGTCTGGCCCAATGAGCTTTAAAATTACAAGCTTAAAGCTTTGAAAATTCAACACGCCTGGCGTTAAACATCAAAATGTAAGCAGCCTCTCTCAGTTGCCTACCGTGGCCTTAGTGGCTGATCTATATGATGACTTGTTTGATAAAATGATAACCTAGAAATATGGTAATGAACCTGAAGAGATTCAATGCACGTTAGAAAAGCTGAGGCTGAATACTTTTACTAACAATAAAAACTTTTTATAAAGTTATTGTTGGCCAAACTTTTTTGTTCAGCCAGCCCTCTAATAATATTGACTTAATTATCATGGCCCATAAGGCGATGGACATGGGAAATCTAACAAAAAACTAAAAAAGTTAATGTCACATTACCATTGGGTGTTTCATATTTTAATACTTAAGATTATCAGCTGATGCAATAGATACCAAGCCAAAGCTCCCTACTTGAGGTTATCTCTTATCAACTAGGTAAACCCAATTTTTGCTGGGAACACTGTCTCTATTGACATAGTGGGCCATTGCCCAATTGTTGTGGGCAATTAAAATACATGATCGTGACCATCAATCACTTAATAAATGGGTGGAGGCCAAAGCATTTAAAGGCTTGCGTGCTACGACCATGCTAAGTTTATCTTGGAGATTATGGTATATTAGCATGGTTACCACCAGTTTACCTGAAAAGACATTGGAATAACATTATGTCACAAATAATTACTAAACTTAATGACATGATGGATATATGAGGAGTATTGTCTACGCCCTATCACCCTGAGACCAACGGCACCACAGTAAGGTTGAAAGATACTCTCATTGATTTTATGTAAGTTAATTACTGGTAAAGCATAGAGTTGGAACTTTTTTTGCCTTACGCTGTTTTTGCATATATCATTGCATATCACTCAGCCGCAGGCCACTCACCATTTGGTTATTATACAGGAAGAATCCAGCGCTAACCCCTCTATATTCATGTGTTAAAGAAGAAAACCTGAGTTCAAAGATATCTTGAGAAGTTTATGCAGACTTTAATTCAGCTACAAAGTGCAGCGTACTCCAACGCGTTGGATTGGAAAGCCAGGGCCAGGATGCGTGATAATGAGGATTTCTGGAACTTGACTACTTTAGGCATATGGGATTTGGTTTGGTATAATAATAATCATGCTTTTAGAAAGAATAACACATTAGAGGGAATTTTAATCACCTTTAAGATCACAGAGAAGACATCAAATGATGCCTACACTTTGAAAAATTCCACCATGGATGATCTTATCAATAGGGTGCGTGCTGAGTTCCTTAATTAGTACTATCAACACTCCGCCCTTACACCACAGGCTTTCAAAAGCCCATAAGACCCCACCCATCTTTGTTTCTTGATGTTTGGTCGATGGGGAGAAATGTTGTAATTGGTTTTAACAAACATCAGGTTATATTACTTAATTAAAGCTAACTAACAATAGATAAAAGGTTCAATAAAAAATACCTTGCCCTGCAGCCCACGTTTTATATGTAATTACTGAAAATTCATTAAGTTACTTTCAGCAACCTTGGACATTTCTGTATACTATTGGTGAATACATCAGATGAATGAATACTCAATCCCCATCAGTGCAACACAATTTCATAATACCTTGATTACCTTTTACCGCGGCCCTAATTTCATATCACCCATCATATAATAGTTAGTATCATTATTTTACCCTGCTCTGGCATAAGGCTTGTCATTAGATGCGTTTAAAAATTTTCCCTGGCCTACCTGCTGTCATTATGGATATTATCCCCAAGTCACTTCCTTAGTGGCCCTGTATTTACCATTACCTGATTGCCCCAAAATTCTGTAGTGCTGTTCCACTGTCCAATAATTGCACTAATGTGAATGATGGATGAGAGAAGCATAACAGAAGGAAACTTATTGTATGAAGTCTCAGTTTTGACATTAGCTGGTGGTAATATCTACTACTGAAAAAAACTATTTTTGCAAAGCCCATGAGTCATTGCTAGGCATTGATAATATGGTGTGCTTATCCATTGAGTTTTTTAGAGCCTATTTGTGACAGGTAAGATTTTTTCCTGTTTATAAAGAATGCTGTCTTCATATGGTGTCTTGTATCTTTGTGTAGAAACCTGTGCACTTTAGATAAGGCTCCCATCAGAAATGATAGAATTCACGCTAAAACAGAAGAAGTTAGAATTGAAATAACTCATACCTGAACAATGGAAATCTACTTCTGCAGAAGCTACCGAAACTGCTATGAACAATGAACACCTAAACGAGCAACAAAAATACCAAATTCTTCTGAATCTGCTAGATTATCTGGGGAAGATCTTGCCATTCATAAATCTACTGATTCTGTAACATTGATTTGGAAAGATTGTGTCCGTCAGAAACCTCCACCTTAGCCACGTCATTCAGGAAAGTCATACCATTCAGAAATCACCATACCCTACATGATCTAAACTTATACCAAAGTATAACCTACATGATCCTGAACTTCTACCAAAGTCAAAAGTATTTTACAAATTTATTAAAATTGAGATACTTGCTTCATCCTTGATTTTTTATTAGATATAACTAGAAATTGACTAGCATTTATTTAAGATATTGCCTTCATTCTAGAAGAGATTTGCCTTGGCAAAAATGTCTATTCCGCCATGAGATTGCCCTAAAGACTAAGAGTATAATAAGAATTCCAATGGAGCTATAATGACTAATAATCATGTAGCCTATGCGGACCCAGCCTTCAAATTAAAAAATACTGGTGCTTTCTGCCAGGTTCTTCCAAGGCTATCTGGTGAAGATATACCTTCCCATAAATGATACCAATGATATAATCCTACCAATATGGATGAGAATATAAACTTGACCAGATGAATCATTTTTAATAACTAAGAAATTCCTTTCCTGAGCACATGAGAGCCTTAAATTCAAAGCGCTGATGACCCTGAATATTTCAGCCCTGATAAATCCTGTCATTAAATACAGGTTATTGAGGTAGCGGAGACTGTGGAAGATTTAATGGAACTATTTCCCCATGGGGGAACCAGTCATAGTCACTACTCTCAGGTTGCTCCCTCTATGGTGCATATATATTCCTCAATTTAATCTTCCTAAATAAAAAAAGGAGTGGCTAAAACTAAATAATATCTCCATCTTCTCGTTCATCCCCATTTATTATTGGATACAATTATTAGGTTTGCATTACATGGAAATCAAATGGCAATTTAAACTCACATAGCAACTTCATTTTAGCTTCTTGAATTATATTAAGAAGCTTTCAATTTTGGTTGGGATGATTGCAAAGCCATTTTTGATAACCAGAGAGAGATTTATAAGATTCAACACCACCTTGCCCAAATTGACTTGGAGTTGTATGGTACATATGTGGAGAACCTATTTTGTAAATTGCCCATGCCACTTCCAACTTGGACTATTGAGTTGAGTAGTTTTAACCGAGCTATTAGACTAAATTTACAAAATTGTTAAACTACTGATTCTCAAATTACCACAGTAGCTACTTAAACTCAGCAATTGAGTGAAAGGAACGCCATGCCACATGTTCAGTAAGTTATTATTTAAAAAGGATCGCCTAGAACTACCATCCCTATTGGCCAAGAAGTGGGAAAGGACTCCAGGGCCTGAAGGCCCTTGTGGACCCTCTGTGACCTCCTCGCCTATTGGTCCCTCTTTTGGTGAAGCTCTCAAAGCTTGAATTGAAGCCCTTGAACAACAACTGCTAAAGGTGGCTATAGGAGAATGGATGACCATTGAACATGACTTCGTTATGAGAGACTAACATTAATTTCCTTTAAAAGCAAAGTTGCTTCCCTACACTGAACTTGTTCTCAATTGAGCATCTTACAACAAACCAATAAGACCCAAGTGAATGACATTCAATAGAATGTGCACTAAACTTGAAACAATTTAGGCTAAACAAGATACCATGTCATTTAAAGTAGAAAGTTAGTGCGTTGATATTAAAAGCCTCCAGAGACTCCTAGATACCAAAGCCTCAATCACTCATGTCATTAAAGATACTGTAATCTCAGGACGATATGGATGTGTTCTGCCATCAAATCGATAAGGCTATCACCCAAACTGACCTAAGAATTCCTGAGAAAACCGAGTCTGAACGGCCTTCATCTCCAAATATCCATGTTCTCTATGAACTTAATAAATTTTTAAATTCATCTTTAAAGAAATATGTGCCTAGGACCAAAAATCATTCTTATCTTTATGTGTATGAAAATTTGATGGAAAAATAGCTACATATCACTAAAGTGCTAATAAATACAAACCAGTATTGATAGTAAGGTCTGAGAGAACATGATGCCTTATTTTAGAGTGACAACTTAAGCTGAGATTAAGGATGCCATTAAAATTGAATTTGGAAGTTATATGTTCCATTCTAACTAAAAATAAGATTTCATATGGATCCATCTTAGATGTGGAGAAGCAGGTATCAAGTTTGGTGAGCGTTTTATTAGGAAGCGCTGGACCTTGACGCTTACAATCAAGTTACATTGGATGATGCCATCTCCGCCTTCCTTTTCACATTTCAACACAATATGACTCTAACACAACATTTCCAGAAGATAGATATGTACAACAAATATTGACAATAAGGAATCTATAATGGAGTTTCCTGAGCTGGAAGTGCACCAAACTCCTAATCAAGGGACCCAGCTTCACATAATTCATTAGGACGATTCCAAAGATTGAAACCTCAACGTGGCCCTTGCTCTTATTGCAGAATCTTTGGTCGTCAGGAGGATTTGTGTTGAAAAAAGCAGGTGAGGCAGGAAAAGTGGAGTAAGCTTAGGGTGCGAGGCCCCCTCTGCTGATGACTCTGCGCCTCATCCAGAGTCTAAAGTTCCTCCCTACTCTAGATGTTATGTTTTATTTAAGCCAGATGAAATGGAGGTCCCAGGTTCGTTAATCTTGAATAAAAATCCAACGGCCCCTTACTTTGTTCTTTCCAGACCAATTCTTACAGGTAATTTAATTTACTCAATCCCCCATTTTGGCACTGAGGTGACCCGTATTGAAGTTTTCATATATAAGATAAAACTTTGGATATAGTAAAAATGGATCGTTCATTAACTTCATTCCTCTCAATTGGTAAATGGATAAAGGTTTCACCGGATCAAACCCCACCTTGGATTATGGGACTAAAGAGCCTCATTAGAACTAACTCTGGGGCCTTCTTCTGCTTAAAACTTCAGTTTAAATCCCTGGTTGTGTCAGCCCTGACTATTGTGCTAGTGCTGGTTATCACCTTCTCATAGGCACACAATTCCATACTAAATTCAACACCAAAACCATTCATAAGGACTTATATTTAATCTAGCTTAGGATATCACATCCCCTAGTTGTTAAAGACGCCTCTAAAAAGAAAGGAAGAAGAAAAGTTAGGAGCTGCTTACTGGAACATTCTAACTACATTAGGCTATAATACTTAGTAGTAAGCTAAGAACAAACTATCTCCTTCAAGTGTAAGGCTAATAAAGGATGCCAAATACTCCAACTGAATAGTTATATCCCCAAAATCTCAAATAATAGTGAACTTAAAGCTAAAAGTTACTATTCCACTGTATCACTTGCTGAAATTTAGGAAACCCCTAATCCATCCCTTTGAGAGCCTCTTACCTACTTCAGGGTTCTTATTCTTTCTTACTGTGGTCCCCTAAATATTTTAAAAGTAAATTCACCAAATGACCTCTACAAGTCAACTAAAACATCATATTGCATATTTTCAAACTCTAACTTCTGATAAAGTCAAGTCAGTTTGAGGATGCATAAATTACATGATTTAGGATTCAAGGAGAACAATACCATCACTCATGTAGAATTAAAGTTAGATAACACCTAAACTCTGAGCATAAGCGTCAAACAGATGCTTTGATTAAAGAGTCACTGATATACTTTCATGTTTAATGACTTTGTGATAATAAAAGGCGTGCAGCATAGGGTGCTATGGGTGATTCCCTCTAAATTATGCTCAATAACCAGAAATTTAAGGTTTAAGAAGCCCAGGTGACGAAAAAGCTGAGGCAAATCCTGGACACCAGAATACTCAATCCCTCACAAAGTCCATGGGACTCGCCATTGATGCTTATATGAAAGAGGGATGGTGGGCATTAGGTGGTAATGGATTACCACCGGTTGAATGCCATAACCTGAAAGAAAAATTACCTTTACCCCAGTCAATGATTCTCTATGATTCTTGGTTTGTTCCTAATTTTTTTCTGAATGGATATCACTAGTGGATAATGGCAAATCGAGATTTCACTGGAGTATTGGGAGAAATGTGCCTTACAACAAATGAGGGGCTATCTAAACCTACTCAAATGCCCCATGGTTCTGCACCGCCCTAGCCACTTTATAAAGGGCAATGAATGGCTTGTTAAGGGACTTGAATATGTCATGTGTATTATTTTACTTAAATGATTTGGACATTTTCTCTAATACCTTTGACAACAACTCACTCACTTGGAGGAAGTATTTGGGTGACTCTGCTCTGCTTCGTTGAAAAAAAAATCAGCCAAATGCCATTTTTCCCAAACTGACATGGAATTCCTTAGTCATAAAGTTACTTGGGAAGGGATCTTACTGTTATGAGACAAAGTGGTCACAATTGAGAAAATGACTTGACCATCCAGCTTATACCATATTCAGGTTTTTGGGATAGTAAGCTATTGTAAACAATTTATCCTCACTTTGCTGAGCTTGCCAAACCACTAACATATCAGCTCCATAAGCAGATTTTGTTCCAATGGAAAAAACCCAACAATAAGCATCTTGTGTTATGAAAAGATCTCATGACTGCCCCTATATTGTACATCACAAATTTGATAAACCGTCATTTTTTTACTGATGCTAGTTATGTGGCTGTTGAGGTCATTCTGGAACAACTTAATGTATATTGAATTGAGTCATTATATAGCGTACTTCCGTAAAACACTAAAGTGGGTGGAGAGGATTTACAGTGTAACCAAGGATAAATGCTGTTGAGACTGGAGCAAGGCCATATTATTTCTACTGCACAGGTTAATCACACATATTATCAAGGTACTGTTTGAGGTCAATTACCTTGTCAAAAACCTTATATACTGAAATATGGCTTTTGTTAAGAAATAAGAGAGTGCCCTGTAATAGTAATTACTGCCAGGGGCTCACAGGCTAGCTAAAGTGACTCTTTTATGTAGGCTTTTACAGCTTACACCAGGAAAAAAAATTAACTTGCAATTAACAATACTTTTCAGATATGATCATTATACCAGAGTTTTCATTGGTGCTTTCCTTAGTTACCAAGAAGCACTCAAGAATATGTAGACTAAAATAATGATATCAAAATTGGGCAAAATAAGTGAAATTCTAGATTATTGAGTATTTCCAGGAAAAGATGTAGTCTGTTAAACTTAGTCAAATTGCTGTTGGATGGCTCTGATAAATAATGAACCTATTACTAACGTTCTACACTGGTGCAGGGTTATGTAGAATAAATACACTTAAAAAAATTGGAAGCAATAAGGTAATAGAGGCCAAATCATTGGCAGCTGATAGATTTAGGGAACAGGAATTGAACTTATTGGGATTTAGGGATTTGATCAACAGTAAATTAGTACATTAGGCATTACATATAGAATCTAGGGCTGATGTTAAATTACTATCCTGATCAAAACGCTATCTACTTATTTTTGATATATAAAATTTGATAAATAAAATAAAGAATTCAGGTGATTGGTCTATTCAATTATAACAGTTCACCCAACTTGAGCAAATATCAGGTAGAAAAGATGTGTGGGAGTTAATTATGTAAGTCTGGGGGCAACCCCTGAGGCTAAATTGGGAGCTATTATTGCTTTAAACCAATAAAGGGAAGAAGCCTGCGGCCATCCTCCTCATCACCATGGGCTATTTAACCCATGTGGTAGATGAGAAGTGGGTGCTGTGTATCCCTTGAGGGTTTCGTCATTTATAATTATTCTAACCACCCATGAGTTGATACGGCAGATACAAGGTTTTTGGAGAAGTGTCAGCAGTCAGATATCTCCGCCAGCAGAGGGGTGTCAGTGATTCTCTTCCAAAAAAGGTTTTAGCAGTTCAAAGTAAATTGAGTATTAAAATTGGGTTCCGCCAAGAGGAAATCAAATAAGTCCGTTTTGGGTGTAAGAATTCCCATCCTCTGTGACTTGTCATCACTAATAGTCATGAGCCCATCCCTGATAAGTACTGGCGCACCAAAACCCTTCTCAAAAAGGTGTGACAAGCCTTATGTGGCCTGGCAGTGAGCGCCTCTAGTTGCCTGCTAAATGAAGCAAAGCTGATCTGCCAAGTGTAATCACGGTAGAAGTGGAAAGCTGATGGGAAACTTAGAGCATGAGTTGGCTGGCCAGGCCACAATTTATCCAGTGACATAAGATTTCAGGATGCAAATTTGGCGTCATCAAAATTTTGAACTATTCCTGATGGTAAATGTCAACTCTTGGCACCCATTTTGGTTGGTGAGCTAATAAGGCAGCGGATCTCTACAGGTTCCACCATCACTCCTTTTTTCTTCCTTATTGTTTTTTATTTCTAATAAAAATATAAAAAATATCCAAATTTATTTGTGAAGTTTATATTATGTTGAAAACAGTGGAAATAAATTTCCTATTCTGTAAATCCCTGGTTAGTCTTTTTGGCTGCCTTCCTTATCTTTTAATTGTCAATATGGATGACTGTACCTTAGGTAATTTGAGTGAGGTTTTGATGGTTTTTTTATTAGGCTTTCTGGCCAGCTTATTATTATTATCAGCCCGCTTGTTACATAATTTAGCACTTAATTCAAAGTTGCTGTGCCAGATATCTGCCCAGATGGAGTAAAAAAAGTACTTAAGGTGGGTCAATCTTAGGACAAACATACCACATCAAGATTTTTATAGCTAGTATAGGTTTCAAACATTTATTGAACAAAACCTGCACTAGAGCAGAAGCAGGAATTACCCTGCCAGACTAACCACCCTTGCTCAGATTGAGTAAAACTTTGGATTTACTTGTAGAGGATGTGGAAGAGGATCTGCTGTTATAAGACTTAATGTTGAATACAAAATGCGGTTATGAGAGAAAGAATCAAAAATGGAGAAATGATTAAGAAATCATATGGGAAGCCACTTGGCCTTATGTTAGTAATCTAACAGAAAATGCACAAAACACCAAGAATGCAAATTATCTACTCAACTTGAAATTTTATGAAGATAACATTTCCATACCAATCCACACTATTAATGGATTATTTCTATATCTTTCAGCAGATTAATTTGAACTCTAGGCTTGGCAAATAACGCCAATACTCAATTGATGAAGGAAAACAATTAATCTTCTTGGAAGGAACTGGCAAATAGCAATAAAGTCACTTCTTATGATACTGGATAGAAGGGGTGGAAGGCGAGTCAGTAAGGGCGTATGGCTACCAACCTGAAGGTTGCGGGTTTGATTCCCATCCTTCGCACATCGATCAGGGTGCCAGCCAAAGGAAGCTATTGGCGGTTAGTAGGTCTAATAACACGAAAACCTTACCTATGACGTGACCAGAAAAATTTGAGTCCCAATCCGGAGGTGGAAAAACTTTCTTCAATGGAGTTGACCCTGTTCAGGTTTCATATCATTTCTTTCTTTTGGTAATGCCTGTCCCCTGGTCAGCTTGCCTTAGTTAAATAATAATAAATAAAAATGATACTGGATAGATCAAGTTTTGGCCTCCATTTATTGAATTAAGATTATAATCTTTCAATTATTAATGACATGTTGAGAATAAATGCCCAATGGATGAGACCCTTTAAAACTATTAATAAGTTGGTAATAGATACTTATATGCTGAAAAACATTGATGATGGTTATAAAGTGAATAGGGTCCATAGAAAATACTTAAGGTATTGGTAAAAAGAGAAAATAAAAAATTAATACAAGAGAAAAAATATAGAGAAAAATTAAATGAGAAAAGTATGAAAGAATAATAAATCAGGAGGATTATCCTATAAAGAAAGCTGTAAAAGGTATACTTGATTGTATCATTTTTATTACCACAATCAAGTGTGTTTTTGTGTTTTCACCTTCTGTTGTATTTTGGGGATGAGGGGATGTGCTAAAATGAAGTAATGAAGAAGAGCGTGAATGTTTAGTAGGACCAGCTTATGTTGAATCTGGGTCTTCCATGAAGAGGCTAGAGGAAAAAGAAATAAGATATTTGCACTCATCAAGTTTTGAGAGTCTGACCTTTGGGAATAAATTCTTTTAGTAATGCATGTAAAGACTATCTGATAAGTCCTGGTTTATTTTGTATCTGTGATTTCTTGTCCTGGGGAAATCAGGTGTTGAAGTATTATTATAAAATAAACTGAATAATTATGGTATGGCAGGTAGCTGTGAGAACCATCTTCTTTTAAACCAAACTGGGGGAAAGCAGGCGTCCAGGAGTGCATCATCAGTGAGATCAATTTAGTGACCATGGAGAAAATGCGCTTGTGTGAGGTGGCACTGAATAGGAAAAGGAAAGAGAAATTGTACTGCCAATAATGGGTTTTGAAAGGAGGCGTCAAGCAAAAAGATCTAGCTTTACCAAAATCAATTTTAACTATATTGGCGGAATTATGACTATGGACCAAAGTGTCATCCACTCCCAAGTTTATATTTTTGAAGGCTATTCTGGTCAAATGGGGGATGTATTGGGATTTGTGGATTGTCCACATCATCCTTCTTTATTTTATTATAATGAAGCATCTGTTTTATCTGCTAGGGTTTGACATATATAGAAACCTATAGTGGATGTGGGAGTTATTAATAATTGATATCTATGTTGGTTTATCTCCTTATTAATTTTTAATCTATTTTGGTGGATCCAATTCCAATGAATTAATAATATTCCATCATAGAGGATCTTGGACAATGTTGGCAAGGATTTTTACTATTGATTTGATAATAATTATTATATTTTGCGCAGATTGGATTGGGGTTTTTCACCAGGTGAAGGGTTTATTGGCAGTTGCTGAGCCTTGAAAAGCTTTTAAAAGTAGAAACTTGCAGGTTAGCCTAAAAGTTAACATAGCCTGCTATTGATGGGTAGTTGGCCATCATCTAAGCAGGTTGCAACCTTTATAAGTTTATTCCGCTGTAGTTGGTTGAAGGCGTTAGGACCAGCTTTCTATAAATCCAACCCAGTCTAGATCAAAATCTAGTCAGTGGTGGATAGCAACTAGGTGTATGGATGAGCAGATGCTAATTTATCATTGTTGTGATTTGTAAAGTGTTAAATTCATCAGCGATGGATGTTAAATCTATTGGGGGACCAATGGAAGTGTTGGGCGTCAAATTCCTTTATATATAAATTCTTGCTTTTATTAAATAAAACATAATCTTCCAGAAGTATTTTTATTCTAAATATTAATAAAATTGAGTTAATCTCTTATGAGGAGTTTGAGGTATATTTTCCATCATGTAATTGTCTAATGTTTCCAAGATTTCTTGGATCAAGAGTGGAATGAATATGTTCTTTGCTGTCTAGAAGCTTGTCTATTCTTGGGATTAAAGTTAAAAGAATAGTCTTCCTTGTTTTAGATTGTTTTCAAGGACCTTCACGTGGATTATAGGAATCTAGACATTACCTATCTATTAAAAAACCCGAACAGATATATGGTTGATAAGAACTCAGCTAAGTAATAATCTTCATACTATCATCACTGACCCATATTTATCATATTAATCAACAATTTTTTATGCACCACTCAAACCTGTGCAGTAAACGTAACAAAGTTTACATTGATCCATTTCACATGCCATAGATGCCATTAATCACATTATTTTAAATTAATTCATCAAACTTTTTGCTGGGATATATACCATTTTTGCCGCAATTTACCCTTGTTAAATAGTATAATGATCTGACTTATTTATTCATAAGATTTACAGCCGTGAACCTTAAAGGGAATGACACCTCACTGACTCTCCAACCCTTGGGGTTTTCCCATTAAAATCCGTGTTTTCCCCTTTTTCAACCTTCTGGCTTGTTGTGGGGGCCTTTAGTATGTTATTCGAACAGATATATCCTCAAAATAATACCTAGGGTGCCCCTTTTAATTTTCATTAGTGCAGCTGTCGCCATGAAATTCTGTTCCATCAACTGGGCATTTTCAATCCCAACCAAGATGGACAGTCTTTTTCAAATCAGTTGCAAACCTTACATTTCTAATAGTTAAACCAGTCTTTTGAAGAATTATGGGTTGATCTAAGAAGATGTTGTCAAGGCCCTACATCCATAAAATCAAAAACTATGTCTACTTATGCGTGAAAATCTAGTCCAACGGACTTAAAATCGAAAGGCAATGAAGCGTCAATTGGGAAGAATATACCTGAGTCTTGACATTGCTGCCCACTCTCCTTAGATTGACATAAGCTGCTATTTTAGAGAGCCCATTCTGTGCTTTTATAGCTTCCCTAATGAACAACAATGCAATGTCAGCTACCCTATGCAAATTGATGTCTTATTGACTTTAGCCCATATAGACTTTGGCTAAGAGTTGGAAAATCTTCATTTCAATTGGGACACAGGGTTTCAGTTGAGTAGATGATGACACTAGTGGTTACCGTGTTAACCATATTTAACCTCTAAAGTTTGTTAAGAAGGGGAACATATACACATTCTTGCCAATTTCTAGGATCATTATGGAAGTTGCAAATAATAAAGTTAAACTGCTAATTCAATTAGGCTCACTAGACCTAGAAAGGGAAAATTAGTAATTCCAAAATCACAAACCAAAATGAATTAGTAAAAATGCAGAGAACTTCATATAAAGGAGTTTGGAGGAGCAGAAATGATGACTAACAGAAATACCGCATTCCTTATTATATCTTCCAAAAAATTAGTTGTAAAATTTGCTGATCCTTCTACCCTGAGACCTAAGTATTATAAAACACAGATTCCAAACAATCACAACACTCAAAAATCAACATAATGCTTGATACCCCTATAAAATTTGTAATACAGCAATTTACTTATATTAAATAACAAACTTAATTTGGAACAATCGTGAACAATCTATAATTGCACTGCAAACTTTGATGAACCTAATAAATGGTATTGCAAATTTAATCTATTAGTCAAGCTGCTCAGCTGGAAATTGAGATGAACCGTACAAACACCACCAGGGCGGGAATACCAACATACTTTATGTTACACGCAACTTATGCAGAGTTAAAAGGTATTACGTTAGTCAGTGTAATATAAAGGGGCCTACCTATGGTGCATCACGTGGGAACAGTGACTAAAAAGATTATGAAAAGAGTGGGCGGATTTAAAAATAATTTTTCTTCTGTCAGAGATAAAACTAGCCCAGACAAAGCACAGCACAGATATTTACCAACCAACCAGCCCATAAAGAACTGCGCCATGGTGCCCTTGACACTACAATCCATATTTTCTGATAACATATTACCAGATACCATCGTCTTATGCAAAGAGAGGAACATGGAACATGCCATGTAGGTGATATCAAAGCCAACATTCAGCAAATGGAGCATTATGAATGTAAAAAAAAAAAAAAAAAAAAAAAAAAAAAAAAAAAAAAAAAAAAAAAAAAAAAAAAAAAAAAAAAAAAAAAAAAAAAAAAAAAAAAAAAAAAAAAAAAAAAAAAAAAAAAAAAAAAAAAAAAAAAAAAAAAAAAAAAAAAAAAAAAAAAAAAAAAAAAAAAAAAAAAAAAAAAAAAAAAAAAAAAAAAAAAAAAAAAAAAAAAAAAAAAAAAAAAAAAAACCCCCCCCCCCCCCCCCCCCCCCCCCCCCCCCCCCCTTTACTCTGGTGGTTGTTATTGGCAAGCAACCAAGTAAACTTTTTACTACACAGGTTCAGTTTCCTCGTGCACTTTGTCACGTTTTATAGAATGAATCATTAATTGATAATAGTATGGAGACTATCATATGTAGTTGAGTATGAAAAATAAGTCTGGCCAACGCTTGGCCAGTATTCCCAGTTAAATAATCATGAAGTTGTACTCGTAGGGATTTGTTCCCTTGCTCTTGTCCACCCAATCTTCACTGAGATACCCCAGTGACAGTCTCTTTTTGCCCAACACACAGTTGCCAGATATCCCTGATTGTGCATCCTTCTTCTCTAGATCCCGCTTAGATCTTTGCTCTTTTCTCTAAGAGTCTTCCAATTATTGCCCTCTGCAATAATATCCTTGAGACAGAACAACACAATAGAAGCTGATAATGTATTAAGTATATACTGAATGGATAATATTACTGTTCTTGTAAATAATTGTTTTTATCATAGTAAATCTTATGAATATATATAGTGGAAAATTCAGCTGTCTAAACCTTGGTTGACACCTCTTCAATGAAACGGCAGCCATTGCCATTGAATCACCCATCATCATCTTGGCAGTGATGGTCTTCCCCATCCTGGCTAGGATTCCGTCATTGACATCCTTGAGACCTCAAATGGAAAGAGTTGGAAAATGTGTCCCTAACATTTTCCTCTCGATCCAAGCAAACCAACCATATTTGACTAGTGACCTGCTTAGGTAATGGGGCTTTACCCATTATGGCAGGTCACTCACCAACTGATTGATTCACTAGTTGCAGGCAGAATCACTCGCCTCGCAACTTGCTATTCATTCCCAATCAGTCTGTGATGAAATCTGACCAATCCTAACCAGTACACCTGTTAGTTAATCACTATCAGATGTCCCTATTTCATTGGCAACTCCGCCTGATGAGATCTTAAGTATTCATCCGGATTGATCCCCAATGGATATAATCAGGTAAATATCCCAAAAATCCCCCAAACGCAAATACTCTAAAACTTGGGCCAACCAATTTCCAATTCACTTTGCCTTAGGAATTTTCCCTAAGCGGTACCAGGTAGTCTAGCAGGCTGGGAATATGGGCAAGAATCCCAACACATACCCCCACTTGCCTAGATTTTCAGCGAGAAAAGGTTCTGGGCATGAGAACACCACTTTGGACACTTGGTCAAATACTTCATTGGTTAAAGTGGAGTACACTCGTCAATACTCAACGCTGCTCATGATGACCTTTGGCATATGTCGTTCTTTCTCTTCCTCCTCGCTACTGCCTTCTCAGAGCGCGGTCCTCACGACCTGCTGTCATGCCAAGCTGATCAATTTACTTGTGACAATATTAGGACCCTGATCCAGTCTCCCCCCATCAGGGTATATGACCCACTGTCATACTCAGGATTCTTAGTCTGGCGTCCTTGATTTCCTGATTTTCTCCTCATCCTAGACAGAGGAATCTTGCCGTCAATGTTTGTTTTGTGGCACAATTAAGAATACTTATTTACATTCACCCTTATTTCGTTCATAACCTCTTGGCTCAAGTCATTCCTAATTCTTCCCTTGGAGAGCTTATCCCATTATTTTGAGACTAATATCTCTGAAATTGGAGCTTAATGGATTGTAGAGTGCATTTTGTCAACTTCTATAAGTCCGACATCCACCTCTTGTCCAGCTCATATGTTAAATTCTGAGTCATGCTACCAGCAGCTCCTGAATAGTTTGTCTGATCCAGACCTCCGTCTCTTCCAGCAGATGAGTTGGGATGCTCAGTGGAACCTCTTGTATGGTCCTTCCAGGACTCATACGCCTAGTCTGGCACAAGCATCTAGTCCTTCCATCAAATTACCAGCAATGGTAACTAATCCCTCAAAAATAGGCTGGCTATCATTTTGAACAAATCTCAGCCAATTCTTCCTCTGCTATCAATTCCAGAGTTGGACTTCAAAACTCTCTTGGATTTGGCTTCGTTTGCTGATGCTCTGAACATCATTATAGAAGCTCCTGAGATTATGCTGGTTGCCCTGGATCATTTGTTTCTTGCTGGGTTGGACCTGGTCCCTGAGTTCCTCTTCCAACTTGGTCAAAATTATAAACCTGCTGTTCTGTTCTCTGAGCTCTCAATTTGTAACAGTATTCACTTTGAGCTCACCTATGATGAGCTCCAGGCCCAAGTCACCGAGGCTTTGACTCTAGTGCTGAATCCCTCTGATCTTGATAACCTTCTAGATTGGGATACCGCCGCTTATGCTCTTTGCTTTGCTGGCCAAGTTCTTTTTAGTTGGTCCATGAAGCTTCCAGCCACTTCTGAGTTCCATTGTTCATTCAGCTTTAGCTTCTGAGAAGCCCATAGTCACCACTTGAAGGATGCAATCCGCTCCCTGAACAACTATCACTTCTCCGGCGCTTCCCATCAGTATCTTCTGCTGATGGCATTGATAGGGGGCATGATTCGCAACCCCTGTCAAGCATCCCTTATTTGTTGCCAGCCCATATGTCCAGTGTCTTTGATGAAGCCCATCATCAGGCGCTCAGGACAAATCCTCCGGCTCCAGTACCATATTGGGATTACTCAGGGTTATTTGCCAATTGCCTCATCTTATACTGTTGCCTTCCTTCCCACTCTGGGGTTTTGTGATTGGCTTTATCTGACATCTCAATTTCTCTTCCCCTAGTCACTTTTTCACAGGGCTTGGCATCCTCTCAAATAATGTAGTTTTGTGTAGGTCTCACCTTCACTAGTTTCCGATCACATATTAATTTTGATGGGCTGTTCCTTCCTACTGTGATCCATCCTCCCTCCTCTAAGAGGCAACATAGGCGGAATCATCCCCAAACCCAGGAAAATTAATAAAAAAAATTATAAAATTATATTGGCTTTTTTCTCTGTGTGGTTTACAATTTTTTTTCAATATCTTATCAATTTTTTTTTCTTTTTTACTATGAGAATTGACCTTGTTTTGGTTCAGCAGTCCATCTTTTCCCCCAGACTGGGTCCTGGGTACTTAAGCCTGACAGTTTTCTATGGTTTAGAGGTCCTTTTTTTGGACTTGACCTAATCATCATGATGTGACCAACTTAATGATTCATTGGTCCTTTGAGAACTCTTTTTATTTTTTTATCAATCCAACACTTTAAATACTTAGCGTGGACTCAATTCACAACTCTTCCATCCAAGAAATTCTTGACGGAGTAGGCATTGGGCGCCGTCTTGGCAATCACTTCAAATGGACCTGAACACAACATATCTAGTTTCTTCATCCAAAACCATGTATATCGCAATAGGCAACTCTTTCCCCTATTTACTATTCTTCTAATGCCAGTCAGTTCTTGTCATCTGTCAATTTCGCTTGTATCCTTTTCTTCAAAGTTGTATAAAATGCTTGCAATTGCATATCGATCAGGAGACTCATCAGTCAGTTCAGGTATTTCTCAGTACTCATCCCTGACGTAGTTTCCACCACCAAATATAAAATTGGCGGCAACGCGGCCTTTCTTCCATATAACAATTTGAATGGCATCTTCAATATCACCATATGATGACTAATATTGTAGGCGAATGTCACCAAACTCAGGTACATTCTCCACGCAGAAGTTCTCCTTGCGACTAGCTTCCTCAGCGTCATGGCCAGCATTCCATTGACCCATTCTACAAGTCAGTTTGTCTCCAGCCAGTAAGGTACTTACATGACTCCTCTGTTACCCATTATCTCATTTTACCTTGGGATCACATGAGACGTGAAGTTTGTCCCATTATTGCTAAGCAGGACCTGTGGACATCCATGCCAGTATACCACTTGATCCAGGATGAACCTCGCAGTACTGGTAGCGTCTACTCTCGTTAAGGCCTTCATCTTAACCCATCTCATCAGATGGTCAATGGCAACTATAATGTACTTGACTCACTCTGTGCTCATCGTTAGCGGTCCCATCACATTGATGGACACCATGTGCCAGGCAAATCCAGGGCGGACGTGTCAGTATCCATTTATATTCTTATGTGGTTTGTGCAGTTGGCGCTTTATACAACAATCTAGATAATCTGCGACATCATAGTTTTATCATTTCTTAGTAATAGTACTGGAAAATATGGCCAGTTGTTTTACTCAGGCCTCCATACCTGACAACCTTGTGAGCTGCTTATACTATCGCTGCTCTTTATAATGGTTTTGGAAATAATAAATTGCTTCCTGTGGATCATCTTGAATACTTGTCCATCCATGGTCTTGGTGTTTTCTATCACTTTCTGAAGTGCACCTTGGATTTCTTGGGGCTCGTCCCATATTTTACCTTCAACCATTCTCTGGAATAGCCTATCCACCTGCGGGTATACCAACTGGACCATTGGCAACCACGATAAGCCAACCGCGTTTTGGTGAGAAGCCCCCGCTTGGTGGATAATCTCATAATTTTAAGCCTGAAGATTAAGTGCCCATCGGGCCAGTCAACCTTCTAGCTCTCTTAAATTGTGCAGCCAACGCAGCAAAGAGTGGTCTGTTACCACCTTAAAGTGCATTCTGTGGACGTACACCTAAAACTGCTTGCATGCATAAATGACCGCAAGGCATTCACGCTCAGTCACAGTGTATTTCTCTCAGCAGCTGAGAGTGTCCAGCTCACATACGTCACCAGATGTCTGTCCCCAAGTTCATCTACTTGGCTCAGTATGGCGCCAATTGCCATCAACGAAGCTTCAGTTTGAATAATAAACTCCTGATCTAAATTCAGATATTTCAGAATTGGCGAATCTATCAAATACTGGTGTAACTCATCAAAGGAGTCATGGGCCTCTTCATTCAATAAAAATCCTTTTTTTGGAGCCTTTAATAAACGGAATAATGGCTCAGCATTTTGGTGAAGTCCCAAATAAATCTTATATAGTATCCAACCATCCCAAGGACACTTGGATATCACAGACACTCTTCAGTACAGCCATGCTTTCGATAGCCGCTATCTTCTGGGTTTGTGGCTGCAATCCACTAGAGTTGATTACGAGTCCCAGGTATTCCAACTCTCTCTTAAATAAGTGGCACTTCCTTGGCTTGCTCTTCAGGTTAGCCGCGGACAGTCACTTGAATACTTATTACAAGTGGTGCAGGTAATCATTAAACGTTCTACTGAACACGTTTATATCATCCAGATATACCAGGATGCATGACAACTTCAAGTCGCTTAATATTGCATCCATGGCCCTCTGAAATGTTGCAGGTGCATTACATAGACCCTGGGGCATCCTCATAAGTTGGTAAAGCCCCTGCATGGCAATAATTGTGCATTTTTCCTGGTCTTCCTTAGGCAAGTCGATCTAACAATATCCCAATTTCAGATCCATCGTGGAGAAATACTTCGCTTCTCCTAAACTGATCTAGCACATTGTTAATCTCTGGTAGGGGATACAAATCCTTCTTTGTAATTTTATTCAGCCTTTGGTAGTCAATCACCACCCAGTTGGATCCATCCTTCTTCTTCTCAATAAGAATTAGACTCTCCCAGGGACTTGATGATGGAACTAAAAGCCCATGTTTCACTAGTTTGCTGATTTCATTTTCCACTACCACTTCAGCAGCTTTTGATTGTTGGATCAGTCTCGTCCTGATCAGCAAATTTTCACCGGTGTCAACCTTGTGGATTATGTCTTGTGCACATCCCAAATCATGTTCATCCTGTGAGAACACTTCCCAATACTTTTTAAATAGTTTGAGCACCTCCTCTTGCTGGTTTTCCAACAGATCAGCGAGCTGCTCCCAAGCAACCAATAGGTTGATGCTTTTGTTTACCTCAGCTGGTAATCCCATTTTGTCAAGAGTCACAAAATCGTGGATTCTTCTCAGTTCGGCCATCAGGATCAGATGAACAAACGCAATGATCTGATTCCTCTTGATCTTCATCAGTTTTCACTCAAATTCTCCATCAGACTCAAATTTCTGCATGGCATGGCATAATTATTCCATAAGCCACCTAAGGCTCCACTCTGGACTTCTTCAGGGGCTTCCGACCTTTCAATACAACAGCTTAGCAATCTCCAATGTCAACCCCATATCGACTATCATCTGCTATCCAGCTAGTATGGTCCTCTCATTCTTGATCCTTAGTGGAATTCCCTGGTTCTCTTGGATTTCTGCCAGCATTTCACGCTTCTTTCTACCAACTAATTGGTATTGAATTGGGACAGTGCCATTATTGTATATTAGATTGGATGTTGTTTCTCTGATTCAGCGGAGCTTCTTTATCCTTCTGATATACCAATGGTAATGTATGACCCAAGATGGTCAACGTATTATCATCAAAGGTATTTTTAACTCTGTATTTCCGTAGAAATTCTGTTCCAATCAGAATGTCTAAGTTTTGGTTCACAAAAACTATTGCTGGTGCAGATACCACAAAGACCCAAATTGTAGGGGCAGCGCACTATACTCTCCACAGGAAACGGTGGTGTTTGGACCAGCTGTCCCAAATTCTTTCTTGTGTTCCAAGTCCGGTGAGATCTTCGTCTTCTTTACAAGCTTGGTTGAGACAATATTGATGGGTGCTCCACTGTTATCAAACGCCCGCACCCTCACTTGATTCACTTGTATATCTATATATGTACATTCATAGTATCGTAATATAGTGCTTACTGAGTGAATGGCGGCATTATTAGCCAAATGTAGGGTGTGAATAATTTGCGCAGATAAATCAGGAAATGATTCCTTTATTGCTCTGAAGGGGATAGACAAATTAGTCTCATATAAACGAATGTCAGATAACTCTTCAGGATTCTTGGCAGTTTAAATATTGTCCTCCAGTTGTCAGGCGTATGGCTGGGCAACTTCCTTGATTATCTTGGGTTCAATTCACTTAGCCCCAGCTCTAGTCACGAATTCACATCCATGTTGTCCACTTGACACAGCTGATCCTGCTTGTCATCTATGAACAGATCGCTGATATCAATTTCTTCATTTACAATGTTGAGAGGAACAGGTTTTTCTTCAGCTCTAGACTGTTCCCCTTCTAGGCCGCGGGACCTTTTTCTCAATCCATGGTAACTGCTGTCTCTTTGGCCTGGACCACATTGATCTGATCCTTCAGCTTTTTACAGTGCACGGCGAAATGTCCTTTCCCACCACACTGATAGTAGACCTTTTCCTTCTTGTTTAACCATCTGACTTCTTTGGTATTATTTACTGCCACGGTTTGATTGATGGCCTCCTTAGCTCCTTCATTTCCCTTCATGGGATTTGGATTTCATACCAGATTGGTTTTGAAGCTTCTGTTTGGGGCATCAAATGTCGCTCCCAAAATCTTCAAGTTATCTACCACTTGAGAGGTAGTTATTTCAGTCATGAACATGGAAGACATCATGCGGTACAATTGTGATAGGGCTGAAGGGCCACTTGTAAGGCGATTCTGTAATCAAAGTCATCCAGTACTTTCTCTCCGGCCAGAATCTGTGACTCCTGGTAAAATTAATCCGCAAAGCTAGCAAGAGACACATCTTTATAGAACTGAATTCCCATAAATTCCTGCTTGCATTTTGACATATGTGTCAGACTCCTGAACTCCTTCATTATGGCCACCTTTGCCTCAGCATACGACCAGTTATCCCCCTCCAGGTGAGGGAACACTAAGTTTTGACAGTCAGTGTCTAGGTAATTCATGACCGTTAACGCCTTTTGACGATCTCTGTAGCCATTCATGGTCTTGTCAAACAGTCAGTAAAACGCTAGGGCGCTATCCCAATGGAACGTTGGCAATTTTGGCATAGCCCTAAATTCCTCCAAGCTTTCTGGCTGATTCTCTCAGTTCAGCTACTTGACTAACATGAGGAGTGACTTAGGGCATCATCTCTGACATGGCATTAAAAGTGGGTGGCTTGTTCCTTGGGGTATTCGACTTCCCAAGTATTGTTCAAGGACTTTTTTTCTTCAACATCGCTTGCCATATCGGACTCACAAGCACGTCTGTGAGCTTTAAGTTCCTCCACTTTTTTGATTAATCTTTTGATATCTGCACCAAAATTTCTCTAACAAACATGATCCATTTCTCGCTCAAATTTCAGGTATAAGACCTCTAGAACGAGTTCCTCTTTTTTCTTCTTCAACAAGTTTACTTTGCCGAGTAAATCATTCCCAAAGCTTGCTACATTCTCTATTCATTCCTCCACCTTGGCGACGCATTCTTACAAGGCCGCAAACTCCCAATGGTCCACTGAGTTTAAGGCATTCCACTACAGTGGCCAACGTGGTCCACAGTTTGAGTATCACTTCTTTGTATGACATTAAAATATATTCTTCAATCAACTACCCCTGTAGTGAGCACAAACCTGTAAAAATTTACTCTGGTGGTTGTTATCAGCAAGCAACTCAGTAACCTTTTTATTGCACAGTTTTGGTTTTCTCATGCACTTCGTTGCATTGTATAGTTTGTAATATTAACCAATAATAGTATGGAGACTATTATATTTAGTTGAGTATGAATTATATTTTAGCCCAACGCTTGGCCAGTATTCCCAATTAAATACTCATGAAGTTGTACTCGTAGGGATTCGTTCCCTTGCTCTTCTCCACCCAATCTTTGCTGAGATGCCCTTGTGACAGTCTCTTTTTGCCCAACACACAGTTGGCAGCTATACCTGATTGTGGCTCCTCCTTCTCTAGATCCCCGCTTAGATCTTTGCGCTTTTCTCTAAGAGTCTTATAAATTATTGCCCTCTGCAATAATATCCTTGAGACAGAACAACACAATAGAAGCTGATAATGTATTAAGTATATACTGAATGGATAATATTACTGTTCTTATAAATAATTGTTTTTATTATAGTAAATCTTATGAATATATATAGTGGAAAATTCAGCTGTCTAACCCTTGGTTGACACCTCTTCAATGAAACGGCAGCCATTGCCATTGAATCACCCATCATCATCTTGGCAGTGATGGTCTTCCCCATCCTGGCTAGGATTCCGTCATTGACATCCTTGAGACCTCAAATGGAAAGAGTTGGAAAATGTGTCCCTAAAATTTTCCTCTCGATCCAAGCAAACCAACCATATTTGACTAGTGACCTGCTTAGGTAATGGGGCTTATTACCCATTTTTGGCAGGTCACTCACCAACTGATTGATTCACTAGTTGCAGGCAGAATCACTCGCCTCGCAACTTGCTATTCATTCCCAATCAGTCTGTGATGAAATCTGACCAATCCTAACCAGTACACCTGTTAGTTAATCACTATCAGATGTCCCTATTTCATTGGCAACTCCGCCTGATGAGATCTTAAGTATTCATCCGGATTGATCCTTGATGGATACAACCAGGTGAATATCCTAAAATACCCCAAACATAGTCACTCCAAATTTGGGCCAACCAATTTCCAATTCACTTTGCCTTAGGAATTTTCCCTAAGCGATACCAGGTAATCTAGCAGGCTGGGAATATGGGCAAAAATCCCAATATTGAACTACAAGGTTTTGGCAATATGCTAATTATATAAGAAGTTAACATGGCCATTCCTATAAATGAATTGAAAAAATCCAGCCCTTTATGCGAAAAAATACATATAATCTAAGGTAGACTTACAAGCAATATTGTTCACCTAGGACTGATAAATTACTATTCTGAGTGTACATATATTAATATTAGAGTAGTTAAAATCAGGGTTAGGGCTATAGTAGATAGTGGGTTTCTAATAGTAATAGTATCAACTAAGTTAGTTGAGAATTCTCTTTCTGCTCGGCATTTCTTTCTGAGCAAAACTACACAAATTAATAAAAGCAAATTCTAATCGCCCACTGTAGTTTTGCTCCGATATCCTTGGATTCAACTCTGGTTTCTCCAGCATGGGGCAGCGGCGAAACTCCCTCTGCCATTTTCCATCCAGCAGGAAAATGCGCTTGTACTGGTTCACCCAGTCATTCCAAACCCATGTGATGATTCATTCCTCCCTAAGGATCTTGACGCCCACCTTGCTTGTACCCAAGTGGTACCTTGCTGCCCCTGGTGCTCCCCCAGAGAAACAGCGCTACAGCCTATGGTCAAATATGGGGAACTATACCCATACCGCAACCAAGCCATTAATGAAATGGCACAAGTGGTGATGACACCCACTGGATATATAGATTTCCGCCCCTACAAGGGGTATTTTGACCTTGGCTTCACCTGTGAAGCTTACGCTGCCACTTCACCAACTGTGCCCCTGGTATTCCAGGGCACCCCTCTCCTCACAACTCAAATTGGCTCCCAGAGGACACCACTTTGGTGGTCCAGTTTGCTGGTTTGCCCACCCACCTCCCCCCTGAAGTGCTCCACCAGGAGCTTAAGGATGGTTTGGCAGCCTATGGCTCAAACCTCATCTTACAATTTGTGTCCCAAATGGGGCCACACGACTTGCTGGGCCTCAGGCATATGCCATGATCAGCCTGAATTTAGTAAAATCACTGTGTCAATTCCCCCTCACACGGTTATTCATTAAACGCCTGACCATTTGTTTTGGGCCCACTTTGAGGGCTGGCGGACGATCTGTCCATCAATTTTTGAGTTGGACCACTCAAAACGCAAGTGCCCCTCCTTAACCACTTCTGACGGATATGATGACTCTTCTGCTGACCTACAATCCGCCGCCCACCCTGTAAAAGTTCCAGTATGGGGCACAATCCTACCTCCCCCTCCCCAAACCGGAAGCTGCAGCTGCACCTGCAGCCACCAATCAGCCACCGTCTCGCCCCAATGCCACAAATGATTACTCCAATCAAGCATTGAATCGAATCCCAGTTCAATCCCATGCTTCCTCAAATGAATCAACCAAACCTCAACCATACGCCAATTAGCCAATTCAATTCAAACAAAACCCATGGGAGTTATCGGCTAAAATTGACAAATCAGGTAATCTTATTGAAGAACCATCTCTGAAAATTGAGCAGTTCATTAATGCAGAATGGGATGCCAAATACCCCCCTCATCTATATACCCCACAGCCAAATGCAGAGTCATTTTGCAGTGATCACCAGCTTGCAGTCAAAGCAGCTGCAACACCAGAGTTGTCACCCCCTTTTTAAAGCTGTCCTCAAATCAGTGGCGATGCTCACAGGAGGAATTACCTCCTGTTATCCCCTGAAAGTCTTACTCAAAAGAGTAAAGTCACAATAAAACAGCTATACAAAAATGTTAATGATGCTATCCTGGAACGTGGCAACTATATCACGAAACCCAAAAGCTAAAATTACCCAAACCAACATTGCCACATTCATCAAACTCACAGATGCCCGCATTAAAACTGAAAAAAGCTTTAACCAGATATATCAGTGCCATTTACCTGGCTGGCAATTTCAATGAAATACCAATTATTAGAAATATCAACCACTTGCCGCAAATGCCCCAACGCCCTTACTGTCTGCCTTGACATGTACTCTACTATGGGAGGAAGAAGATGATGCTGAAGATGAGCCCCCTAATCCCCACTCCCCTTCCACCATGGAGGGATAAGCGGTTTCCACTGCCCACCTGGTTGATTGTTTTGTTCAAGGTTTCACTAAATCCGCTCATTTATTCATTTTGTTTGAACCAATTAGTCACGTTAGTTTAATTTTTTTTGATTTTAGTCTTAGTTTAGTAATGTCCATCCCCTGGTTGTCTTACCTCGAATAAATATAACTAGGTTAGTTGAGAAACTTGGTATATTACTAGATATTGATCATTATAAATAATATGAAACTTTTAGACAAATAAAACTACTTTTGTAGGAGCCTACACTGTGCTGTCATTTTGGTATGGTTCTATAGTCATATTGGTATCTCAATTATCCTAAAAACCAAATCATGTATTTAACTATACCTCCTTTATAGGGACTTATGGGATATAAGTTGATTTTGAGGGGAATACCCTAGCAATCCTTGGCCAGAAAATCCTAATGTACTATAGAAGCGGAAGCTGGCAGGCCAAGATTGAGCTCCATTGTTTGTAAACCTACGCTTTATGGGTGTGAATTTACCAATTAGTATTGAAGGGACGTGGTCAAACCAGTAATACACCGAACAAAATCTTTGAGTTGCAGGGAAATCTGCTGAGGGCTGGCTGACACCTTAATATACCACCTTGTCATAAAGTTATATTAACTATAAATATTATGTTAAAAATATCACTGGACTATATGGTGAAGTGTTCATGCCTTTCCAATAATCCCACAAAGATTCCGTTGCTGCAACTGAGATAATTATTCTAAGTCATGAAGTGATCAGCATATCACTAAGCCAACTTGTATCCCTACTCAGTTTGGGTAAAATGACATCAACTGTTGATTTTCACTTTTTTATTCTATAATCGAAGGAGTACTAGACATACAAAAAGTCTTTCTCTGGATGATTTCAGATTAGAAGATGAGAGTTGTGAGGCATTTGATTAGTAATACTGCGTTAAAGCTTAGCTGTCTTGATAAAAGTGAAAAGGAATGAGAAATGTAGTTGTTTGACAATACAAGTAATTTTACAGCGGATGATTTTAATCCTGGGGGAGCACAGGTCTTTCTCCACCATATAGACACCAGAAATCAACTTCCAATTTGTCTCCAACCTTCCATTGATCCAAGTCAGCGGATGCATCTTTTGATGAAGAAATTGATTAGATAATCCAAAAGTGCTTTCTGGTACTGTCTAAGAACTATGAAATCACCTGTTTTAAATATAGGAAAAGAAAAATGGCTCCAATTGAGAAGTAATAGACAACTTGAGGCTCAACACACAATGAAAAAAGATCCTTATTCTCTCCACAAGCATTGACAGTGTACTTAGCTGGTTTAAGCAGGACAAAATACTTCTCCAACATGAGCCTAACATCAAGTTATTGGCAATTAGAGTTTCCCAAAGAAGAGCATGAGAAATGCGCAATATCAAGAAACAAAGGCTGCTCCAACCTACGCGGATGCCATAAGGGCTATGTAATGCCCCTGGTAACTTCCATTGTGCTATTATAGTAATATGCGAACTTAAAAATTTTCTGTAGCTTGGTGTAATTGGAAGATATAGATATTTAACTGGAACTTTCAGAGAACAATACAACATCTAGAGGAAGACTTTAACTGGTTCAATGGCGCTAATCTTAAAATCAAGGTTAAAGATGAAATTTTAAGTTTTATAAAAATTAAGTATCTAGGCTTTATTTTGGCAAGCTATTCTTACAGTCTCAACAGAAAAAAGTAAAGTCCATTGAGAAGTTCAACATGCCTACCAGAAAATAAGTCATCAAGATCTTCTTCAGGATAATCATCTATTATTTTCATCTCATAGTGTATTTTGGTAGCTGTAGAAACATTTATATCACCTCTTAAGGAATAAGTTTTAAATTGAGAAAATTAAGAACTGCCAGCTGCTTTTAATAGGCTTCATACTTGCCTTGCCTACACGCTGGTGCTTATGAATCCAAATTTTTGACAAACGTTTTGTAATCTAAATGGATGCATCTCTCAATGCTGTGGGGATGTGTTATCCTAACTTGATGACGAGGGGGTAGAACATTCCGTGGCATACTGCATCTGGACGCAATGTGTGTGTATAAAAGAACTATACCATGACTGAGAAGGAGTGCTTAGAGAAATATTCTTGTCAACAGTTTAGAGTGTAATTCCATGGAGTACACTTCAAAGTGGTAAAAAACCAATCTTCCATCAGATGGCTGCAAGGCCTCAAGGACTCCAAGAGTGACTGGCCCATTGAGCGCTGAAATTACATGTATACAGAATCGAAATACAGCATTAAGGTGGGGAGAAACACCATAGCACTGATGGAATGTCTTAACTCCCCATCATTGCACTGAATGCTGACATTGCAGATAGTCTTTATGATAAAATGTGGAGTCAACAAAAAGACTACAAATTGTAAGATATTCAACATGAAAGATATTAAATGATGAAAAATACCAAACAAAAAAATAAGAAGCTTTTTAGGTTATAAAGAAGGTTTTAAATATCTGAAAGCATGACCAACTTAATAACGGATTTGCTCCTTACGCCCATGAGGCCACAAGTCATGGAGGGTTCAAGAAGACATATGAGCAGTGAAGCAATACTTTCACTGAGAATCTATGCACTTCATTAAACAGGAGTCATCTATTTGTGTAGAGACTTCCAAAAAGAAGAGCTATATTGCAAGAGAGTCTTGTATCATTTAAATAAACCTAATTTCGCCTTTTATACTATGTCAATTGATGTTGTAGGTTGCTACCCGCCAGCGACGGCCAGTTTGATAATACTGTAGCTATCAACCACCTTACAAGGTGAGTTTAAGTTAAACCAATCAGAGACCAGGGGGTCATGACAACTTTCAATTTTATTTAAAGACATCGTTTAAACGTTGGTCAATAATTCATTGTAGCGGATAAAATTACTTACTTTATTTCCTATGTGTTCCACAAGCTTAACAGATTAATTGAGGTTTAATGGGTATTGTCAACGCCCAATGAAACAAAACTAACGGCACAGTGGAGTGTGTTAAGAGTACCCTAATCAGCATCCTATGGAAATGGTTTCAAACATGATGTTGGGGTTCTCCCTACTTTGGGTGAAGTATCTACTATGGATACAAAGAAATTATTAAGTTATTAATATAGACTGATAAATGCTCATTGTTTGCTTGAGTTGAGCTATTTTATGGTATCAGATATTTCTAAGTCTATTGGGACTTGATTCTGATAGCATTTAGTTTGCACCTTACCATAAATAATGCCGTGGATAGGATAATAACTTAATTATTATTCATTTAATAAGGTACTGGAAATTAATAGAGAACTCAAATAATTGAGGCAAACATTTTTCAATCATCGCTTAGTAACCTATCATCCTATCCCTTATAAAGAATCCTTTTTTCTACTCTTGCTCTAGCCTATTACTTATGATTCTCAGGAAGAAGGCATATAAAGTTTAGACTGTCCTGCAGTAAGAATGCAAAAGCACCCAAAAGGCAATCCATAATGCCAGATGAATTGCTGCTCAAATGACGATAACTTGTGCAGGAGTATGTGTAATGATCGAGCACAAGTGAATTGCAAGTATAAAAAGGAACCTGGCAAAAAACCAGGATGTTGCAACTCCAGACCCAGTGAGCCTTGATTCAGGGAATTGTGTGATCAGATTTTCCAGTTTAGAACCCTCCACAGGAGAGTTTGGTACAAAAATGGGGCAAAGGGATGTATCCTCACCTGGAGTAAAGACAGATGGGCCCACAGGATTCTGATATCCTGATGGCGGATGGACATGTCATTTAAGTTGAATTCCCAGAAAACTTCTTACATGATACACCCAGCTGACTGCGGTAAGAGCTATAGCTACTATCATGACTGGTATCGCCCAGACAATATGGGGCCTGAGGGGCCACATCATTAGTGCCATAGGGAGTTTGGCAAGAAAAAATTTAAAATAAATCAAAATACCGGGAACTCAGGGTGATATCTTATGCATGTAAATTGAGAAAGTAGCCATAAATTTCCTCATTGTGTTACAACTGCTTAAATGGATGATAAAGTTGGGGATTAACTTTGCAAATCATGGGGTTGGGGCCCTTAAGATTTGACCTAACCAAGCGAACTTTAAGGGAGGGAAGCAAATCCAATTTAGTGATTTTGAAAGAGTCAGTCATGGGCCAAGTCACTGTCAGTTCAACCTCAGATTCCTGAATTGCGGTTTCACTTCATTTCCAATGGTTAGCGCAATGGCATCTCGCCTGATGGGCAATTGGAACTTCCTAAGGCCACCCCACGTAGGGGTGGTCCCAAGAGGTCAGAAACAGATTTGGAATAATCAAACCGCCTGCACCTGGTCACTTTGGCATCCATTCAGCCAAGTAAGATGCATCAAACTACGATCCTGATTTTTGAGGGCTGGTTTAGGGCTAACGGTGAATTTAAAAAATGACCACACGCCATTTGGTGAGTTCCACCAAAGATTCAATATTAAGAACATTTTTCTTAGAAGGTACATGCCCGTTAGGCCTTGCCCCCCAATGTTTTTTGAGCAGTTTAAACTAATGACAACGTTTCCCAATGGCTCAACGCCATTGGTGAGCTTTGCTGAGAATTTGACACTTAATTCCCCAATTACTGAATGTACATGCCCATTGAGCTTCGTTCCCAGAGTTTGATGCTTCTAACTTGATTTTAAGGGTATATTTCCATTAAGGCATAAGAATTATTAAGTCCATGAGAGTGGCAGCTTTCAAGTATTTCGGCGCAAATTTCCTTAATTCGCCATACTAATTTAGTGGAGGCAATTAAGGGACAAGTGGTGGGATCTTAAAGTGGAGAGTTGTTACCCATCGCTCGTCCACCACATGGGAAAGATTTCCCTGTGAGATGAGAGGGACAACTGCCCTTATCAGACCCTTTTTTGTAAAAAACGGGATTAACGCCCAGTTTAGGTAGAGGGGATGCTCCCTTGGAATTACATTGCCTTTCCCTTTTGCCTAAAAAGGGGCACCACCACAGGGGAACTTAGTGAGAACCATATTTTTGTGGGCCTTGGGCAACTTAATCACCATTAAAGTAGCAATCTTTGGGGGAGAAATTGGAGCTTCTGGGTGGGTGGCGCGGAAAGTCTTGACCAGCTCCAAAACAGTTTGCGCAACCTTGGGCCCTGACCCTTTGTTATCATAGGATGGGTAGCATTTTCAAGTGTGAGATATTGAACAGATTACCATGATTTGCGGGAAGTCAGGATCCCTCCACTTCATCCTCCTCTACACCCTCGATAACAATAGGCTCTGGATCCAAAGGGATTACCCCTTAAATGGGGACAACTGAGACACATGGAAGACAAGGTGTTGCCTTCAATGAGGTGGCAATCTCAAACGGAAAGCTCCATCAGCCTAATCTTCTTCCACCTAATGGGGACCAAAGCGTTTGTTTGAAAACTTATGCAAGGGCACCTGTATCTGAAATTAGTGTGCATGAGCATGAGATATGAACTCACAACTATTGCATGTGCTAGAAGCTGCTTATGACCTTCAAGCCGTTTGTAGTCACTTATGGCCTTAGTTAGATGCTCCTGAACCAAGTACTGTGTGGCCCAAATATGCTCAGCATGATCAGCGGCAGCTGGTACCTTTGGGAAAAGGCACGGACTGACTGAAAATGATGGGTTGTACCTCAATTTACTTTGTATGGTAAAACTCAGTTAAGGCATGCATTTCGTTATTATGCGAAAACTGAGTTAGAGGGAGGCCATCTTTCTTAGATATACTGAGCGGCTGCAGTGTAGCACAGCAGTTACCGTTCCATTATTTGACCAACCCATTCAGTTTGTACATTAATTTTGGGGTGATATGCAGTGGAACAACAGGGCGTAATCTTCAAGATTGACAAGAGCTCAGTCCATAATCACGCCATAAACTGGGGCCCACGTTCACTGACAATCTACTGTGGGAGACTAACATAGAGAAAACATGGTGCAAAAAGATGTGAGTTTCTTCAGAGTTAATAGCGGAAGAGTATGTGATAAATAGGGAAAATTTTGTAAAACGACTGCCTACCACCATCACTGCTGTAAACCCACTGGAACTGGGAAGTTCTATTATAAAATCCATGGACACCGAAGTACATGGTCTCTGCCTGATGTAAGTAGTGAAGACCATATCTTCTAGATTGGTCTGACTTGGCTCACGCACAAGTTACACAGTCTGTGATCCATGCCAGAACATCCTTTGACAAACCTAAAAGGTTATGGGTACACTTGATTAATGTAACGCATTGGCTCCTTCCAGTGAGCCACGAATGAATTAGGAAGCAGGGCCCAAGTCAATGACCAAAGGGCAGACAAGGTCCCTGAGACCATTCTCCTAGTGCGTGTGCTACAGGAGTCACGGATAAACAACCTTTGGAGGACAGTTGCGAGTATGCTTAACCCCAGCCACATGCCCTGACTCCAAGACAAGGTGTATAGGGAGGCGATAGCCTTCTCAATCTCGCTCTCAAAGTCCAACTCCTGTTTGTATAGGCCAAACATGGCCGCTGTTAGACTAAATAATCAATATAAACCTCGGAAAACAACAATAAAAATATATAAGGCTTAGGAACGGCTTTATTTGATATATTTAGGCAAGTTGATAGAAAACGGAACTAGAGAACCTCCCATTCTCAAGTCCTATCTCTTATAGCTCTCTGCTGCAAGAATAGATCAAGCTCATTCGCCATGCCTTACGTTATGTCTTTTGAAACATGTCATAAGCAAACCCCCATTGTTTTAGGCCGGATTGAATTCCGTAGTGGCTGAACCACCATACCCAAGAATCACTCCAACTTTGATTTGAATCCACCTAAACCTAGACGCCACCCGCTTCAGAAACCATTTGATTCGACCATAGGCCTGATCAAACATCTAACCATCGTCCTTCCTTAGTCTTAGTCTCACCTGGGGTCTAGCCAAGACTAATGCTCTCTCACTCCCTCTATCTTCCACACCAGCTTGTCCTTTCTTATCAAAGATCAGGGCAATGTGATGTTGAGGATAAACCTCAACTGTCACAATTAAGACAATACACTTCTTACTTCCTGGATACCCAACTGTGCGAGGATTATGATGAGCCTGAATTCAGCTCAAAAGAGGGGATGAACCCAAACCTGTGACCAAAATTTAATGAGGCCCTTAATCAAGTAATATAGGAAACGTTTTTAAGAGGGGAGGGACAAATGCTCCAGAAGGTCCACACCTTCTGCACAGGCCGTTTGTGCTGCTAAAACATGTGAAAATAGGTGTGCGTCCAGAGCTAAGTCCACTGCTAAAACATGGGAGGTACAATAAATAATATTTGGTTGTGTGGGAGTACTGTGACCAGATTTTTTCATCAGAGTCTTCAGAACAATGTGCGGGGTTGTGACTCAGAAGTCCGGAAGGACATTCAACGCCCCCTTTACAAACTCATACTTGAAGTTAAAGCTACACAAATCCCAATAGGTAGGGCCTGCCAGTGTGCCAACTTCTGTGGCTTACAGAAATAAAGAAGGGCTTGGTGGACCGTGCACACTGTTAACTTATTCTAAGTGCCCTTAAAAGATACCGTTAATGGGTCAAGGCCCATGCCACAGCTGCCAGCTCCTATCTTAGATGATCCAGGACAGTTCAGAGGAAAGAAACTTTCGTAGGAAAAAAGGCGACAGACTTTCTAACCCATCATACTCCTGAAGCAAGACATCTACATCCGCAATTTATAACGCATCACATGCTATGACATAGGATTTGGAGGGGTCTGCATCTTTTAGGATGGGTGTGACAAGAACACATCTTTAATTGACTCAAATGCATTCTGGCATACAGGTGTCCAACGGAAGGAGACATTCTTACCCGTGAGAAGATGAAGTGTTGCAGCTAAATGGGGTAGGACAGGGGAGGATTTTTTACAAAAGTGATAGTACCCAAGAAGCTTCTCAATTTCTTTTGGGTCATGGGTGTTGGCCATTCGCAGATGGCGTCCAACTTTTTTGGGGGAAATAGTGGGCCCCGTCCTTTAAGATGAGATTGCGCAAGAAGGTAAACTACTCCCTGTGAATGTTACATTTGAAGGCTTAATGAACAAGCCCGCCTTATGTAAGGCAGCCACTACCGCCTCCAAGTTCTTTGAATGTTGTTTGGGAGTAGGGAGTGTGCCAAAATATCATCAATGTATTCAACTGTGCATGTGAACTGAAGATCACCCAGCACACTATTGATCATTCTTTGGAATGTTACTGGAGCATTCCTTATCTTGAAAGGCATCATTCAAATTTGAAGATGCCTCATTACGTTTAGATAGCGGTAAGCCATTCCTGACCTTTCTTCACCCAAATCTGATTAGTGCGTTACCAAGATCAGCTTTGAGAACACACGCAATTTGGCATTTTCTTGACCAATTATTTGTCCCAAAAGCAGAGGGTGGGGATCATGGACTTTAATCTTATTAAAGTAATTAAAACTCACGCAGGGATGAAGGGAACCATTGGCCTTCAAGAAAAGGATGATGGGAGAGGCAACTGAGGAAGATTCTTTGAACAACTAACCCTTCTTAAGAATGTTATCCAAGATCTCTATTTCCGCTTGGAATAACTTTCTGAGCAAAATTACATGAATTAATAAAAGCAAATCCTAATTGCCCATTGTAGTTTTGCTCCGATGTCCTTGGATTCCCCGCTGGTTTCTCCAGCATGGGCAGCGGCGAAACTCCCCTGCCATTTTCCATCTGGCAAGAAAACGCGCTTGGACTGGTTCACCCAGTCATTTCAAACCCATGGGATGATTCATTCCTCCCTAAGGATCTCGACGCCCACCTTGCTTGTACCCAAGTGGTACCTTGCTGCCCCCTGGTGCTCCCCCAGAGAAACATGCGCTACAGCCTAAGGGTTGTATATGGGAAACTATTCCCAAAACACAACCAAACCATTATTAAAATGGCACAGGTGGTGATGACACCCACTGGATTTATAAATCTCCACACCTACAAGGGGTATTTTGACCTTGGCTTCACCTGTGAAGCTGACGCTGCCACTGCAGCAACTGTGCCACAGGTATTCCAGAGCACCCCTCTCCCCACAACTCAACCTGGCTCCCAATAGACACCAATTTAATGGTCCAGTTTGCTATTTTTGCCCACCCACTCCCTCTGAAGTGCTCCACCAGGAGCTGATGGATGGTTTGGCAGCCTATGGCTCCAACTCCATCTTACAATTTGTGTCCCAAATTGGGCCACTCGACTTGCTGAGCCTCAGGCATATGCCACAATCAGCCTTTAATTTAGTAAAATCACTGTGTTGATGCCCCCTCGCACTGTTATTCCTCAGTTCCTGACCATCAATTTTGGGCCCGCGTTGAGGGTGGACGGACGATCTGCACATCATGTTTTGATTTGGACCACTCAAAACGCAAGCGCCCCTCCTTAGCCACTTCTGATGGATTGGACGACTCATCCGCTGACCTCCAATCTGCTGCCCACCCTGTACAAGTTCTGGTATGGGGCACAATCCTACCTCCCCCTCCCCAAACTGGAAGCTGCAGCTGCACCTTCAGCCACCAATCAGCCTCCTCCTCGCCCCAATGCCACAAATGATTCCTCCAATAAAGCATTGGATTGGATCCCAGTTCAATCCCATGCTTCCTCAAATTAATCAACCAAACCTCAACTGTATGCCGATTCCCCAATTTAATCTAACCAAAACCAATGGGAGTTATTTGCTGAAAATTGACAAATCAGGTAATCTTATTAAAGAACCATCTCTGAAAATTGAGCAGTTCTTTAATGCAGAATCAGATGCCAAATACCCCCCTCAACTATATACCCCACAGCCAAATGCAGAGTCATTTTGCAGTGATCACCAGCTTGCAGTCAAAGCAGCTGCAACACCAGAGTTGTCACCCCCTTTTTAAAGCTGTCTCCAAATCAGTCGTGATGCTCACAGGAGGAATTACCTCCTGTTATCCCCTGAAAGTCTTACTCAAAAGAGTAAAGTCACAATAAAACAGCTATACAAAAATGTTAATGATGCTATCCTGGAACGTGGCAACTATATCACGAAACCCAAAAGCTAAAATTACCCAAACCAACATTGCCACATTCATCAAAATCACAGATGCCCGCATTAAAACTGAAAAAAGCTATAACCAGATATATCAGTGCCATTTACCTGGCTGGCAATTTCAATGAAATACCAATTATTAGAAATATCAACCACTTGCCGCAGATGCCCCAACGCCCTTACTGTCTGCCTTGACATGTACTCTACTATGGGAGGAAGAAGATGATGCTGAAGATGAGCCCCCTAATCCCCACTCCCCTTCCACCATGGAGGGATAAGCGGTCTCCACTGCCCACCTGGTTGATTGTTTTGTTCAAGGTTTCACTCAATCCGCTCATTTATTCGTTTTGTTTGAACCAATTGGTTACGTTAGTTTTTAGTTTAGTTTTATTTTTGGTAATGTCCATCCACTGGTCGGCTTACCTCAAATAAATAAAAAGAATGTTATCCAACCATGAATTGAGGGCAACCTCCTCTGCCAATGTGTGGGTACAGTGGGTAGTTTATGTTCACTACCTGCTCCATTATCTTAAACCCCAAGTCAAATTCTGTATTTGGCGGAAGACAGTCCATCTTCTCAGAATTTCAGAATACTCTAATACCCATCAACGCTACTGGAAAATTTGAGGGGAGACCTGCGGAAGGAACAAGGGACTTGACTGATCCACAAATTTGAGTTTTAGTAATAGTATCCGGTAAAGGAAACTCGCCCTCTATTTGACCATTTTCGAATGACAGCATATTAGACTCAAGGTGAATCCTTATATGCTGCCAACGCCACCAGCCTACACCTAAAATAACGGGAACATGAGGTTAGGCATTTCAGAAAAACAATTGCCTAAACTAAGCTGGTGAACTGAGAAAGGTACTGGACGCCATGCTATGTATGATGACTAGGAGGCCATAGAAGCGACAATCACTGCAGGACCCAAGTCCATGTCAAGATCAATCTGGTGGGCCAACTTCAGGCTCATAAGTTTACCCGCTGCTCAAGTGTCAACCAAGGCCTCAATAGACACCTGGTGAGCTCCATTACTAGTTTTCATTGTCAAAAATTAGGCGGTATTCTGTTTATTAGCATATACGGTCATTTCTTCTGACATTAAAGAGATAGCAATCAAATTAGGGGGAAATCAGGCTCTTGTACGGAATCAAAATTGGGGAGATTAAGGAGTTAGGACTCATCTTCCTCAGGGTGGGCTTCCATTGACTCGCTGACAGGTGAACCAAGATGAAATACTTGTGCACAACGGCAGCGTCTAATTATGGGACCAATACTGTACTGATTACACAACAGGATCAGGATCTGAGACCCCATCGACCAACCTAATCATCAAGTTTTCCAACTTGAGGGTGGGGATGATGGCGCAGAGAGTCATTAATGGAAGTAGCTGCCTGGAAAGTTTGATCCACAGTTCCCATAGGGGTGGACCAAATCTTGTGATGAGTGGAGGCAGAATTCAACGAGAATCTAAAAATTTCTTGGAGCATATCTCCAGAAATATCAAGCGCTGTGGCCTGCTCAAAGAAGGCTGCAACTAAAAAACCCACGCTAGGAGATATAGAGATAAATAAAAGTAATTTAAATAATTGTTATGAATGTGAGTACAGGGGGTTTAATGGTGCTTATAAAGCTGCAACAAGTGAGGTAGGGTCACCTGCCCAAATCAGCAAAATGCTGAAGTCCTTACACCCACTAACAAGCTTCGCCTTCAACTGCATCCAAAGGGGCAAAACCTTGCTGGGGATTGGAAAATGAAGCGTCATTGTCCAAAGCAACATCAGATCACATTTGCACCTTGACAAGGGCGTCAGGGACCTGATTAACAACATATTAGGAAGGAACACCTGGATTCCCTACTTGAGAGTGAGCTGATAGGGGAGTAGCAGATAATGAGCGCATGCTAACATGGACAAATTCCTCCAAAGCTATCCAAACACAAGTCACAAAATTGGCGACTAATCAAACAAATATCAGGAGACAAACTACCAACTGCACGTTCATCTGGTAAAGGGTAACCACTGCAGCACCCATTTCTACAAGGAGAACGGTAATGGCTGAAAACATTGGACATTCAATTATGTCAGGAAAAAGAGTATAAAGTTTATACTGCCCTGCTAGTCAAGATGCAAAAACACCCAAAGGCAAGCCAGAATGCTACAGGCATTTCTGCTCAAACAACATTAACTTGTTTAGAAAAATATATGATGATTGAGCGTCAGTGAATTGCAAGCATAAAAAACCATACATGAAACAAGGTTGTGCAACTCCTGACCTAGTGAGCCTTGATTCAGGGAATTGTGTGATCCGATTTGCCAGTTTGAAACCCTCCACAGGGGAGTTTGGTACAAAAATGGGGCAAAGGGATGTATCCTCACCTGGAGTAAAGACAGATGGGCCAACAGGACTCTGATATCCTGATGGCGGATAGACATAACAGTTAAGTTGAATTCCCAGAAAGCTTCTTAAATGATACACCCAGTTGACTGTGGTAAGAGCTATAGCTACTACATGACTGGTGTCGGCCAGATAATATGGGGCCTGAGGGGCCACATCATAAGTGCCATAGGGAGTTTGGCAAGAAAAAAAAATTTGAAATATATCAAAATATCTGGAACTCAGGGTGATATTTTATGCATGTAAATTGAATTATTGACCATCAATTTCCTCAGTGTGTTACAACTGCTTATTAGATGGTCAATTTGGGGAATAACTTTGCAAAGCATGGGATTGGGCCCTTTAGATTTGGCTAACCCAGCGAGCTTTAAGGGGGCAGACAAATTAATTAGAACTGATTTAAAAGAGTTTACAGCGGGAAAAGTTGCTGTCAGTTTGACTTAGATGCCCAAATTGCGTTTCACAAAATTTCCAATGGTTAGCGCAATGGCATCTCGCCTGATGGGCAATTAAACCTCCCAAGACCACCCCACGTAGGGGTGGTCCCAAGAGGTCAGAAACAGGTTTGGGATGCCCATCCTGCCTGCACCTGGGCACTTTGGCGTCCGTTTGGCCAACTAAGATGCATCAAACAATAATTTTGATTTTTGAGGGGAGGGTTTTGGGCTAGTGTTGGCTCTTGATAATGACCTCAAGCCTTTGACAAGTTCTTCCAAAATTTGACATTAAAAATACTATTTTAGAAGGTACATGACCATTGTGGTTCATCTCCAGTGTTTTCAAGGTAAGGTATAAATTGGAAACTACATTTCCCAATGGCCTAATGACAGTTGACGATATTAACTGAGGATTTGGTACTGGACACATTTTTCCTAAGAAGCATATGCCCATCAGACTTTGTCAATAATTTTTTTAAAGTGGGTTAAACTGATGATAACGTTTCCCAATGGCCCTATGCTATTGGCGAGTTTTTCTGAGAATTTGACACATGATTCCTCAATTACTGAATGTTCATCCCATTTGGGCTTTTTTCCTGTGGGTTTAAGGCTTCCAGATCTTGATTTTGAGGGTTTGGTGTTATTGAGGAATATGACCCTTTAAGCCCATGAAAGTGGCGGTTTTCAAGTATTTTGGAGCATTTTTCTCAATTCGCTGTACTGATTTGACAGAGGCAATTGTGGGTACAGGTAGTGGGATCTTCAAGGGGAGAGCCATTACCCATCTCTTATCCATCACATTTGCGAGATCGCCCTGTGAGACAAGAAGGATTGCTGCCCTTTTTGTACCTTTTTTTGTGGGAATGGGAATACTGCCCAGTCTAGGCAGAGAGGGCGCTCCCCAGAGTTACATAGATAGAGCAAGTTTTTATCTAAACAAGCTTTCACCAATTTTTTTTACTGATGGCTACCTTAATTGATAGCCAAGTTATGATTTTTAAACCCTTTGGAGCTAACAACTCACTAGGAAATTCAGGAAACCTGAGGTAAATCGTTGTTGACTAAATTAAGCATCCCCCTCGTCCTGCCACACACCATCCAGTCAAGCCTCTTCTTGTCATCAACAGTTTTTACTTACAACAATGCAATAACTCAACCATAGAATGATCACATTACAACTATTGTACAGGTGATATCACGCCCTGCCTCCTATCTTATGCTCTTGTGTTCACAGAGAGGGAATAAAACCTGAACTATATTTAAGAGTCTCACATAAACACTAATTTAGCTCTAGACAAAAGCTTACACCAAATATATATAGCGCAGAATATAATATGAAGAGAGTGCAACAATTTGATTTGACACCTACCCTGCTTCAGCTGGGAGGAGCGTGTAGTTTAATACAGTAACCATAGATTAAGTAGGATAAATAAGCTAGAACACATTTTGAAGGGCCCTTTTAATAATAAGAAAAACATCTTTAGACACTTACACACATAAGGACCCCATAAATGGGCACATCATTAGTAAAGTGCATGGGAAAATCTTGATGCAATTTTACCAACGCTAAGGCATCAACAGCCTAGACCAATAGCTCATCTGCTATTATAGGTATTTTCCTAAATCCCCTACATTTGGTCAAGTGGGGGGAAAATTGAGAATTAGTTTTGACTAATTATAAGTCATCATCTTTATATTACCTTAGTATTTTATAGATCTCACTACCGCCCTCACCTGCATAATTTGGGATTATGGATATTACAAAAGACTACATCACTACGCCTCCTGCTTTATTTGTTAGAACATGGCTCATTGAATTACCATAAGATTTTTCGCTTATATTACCATAGCTAAAATTTAAGCATTAAAGAGCACATTGTCACATTCCCTGCATCCTTTAATAGACAAACTTCTACCAATCCATCTCTGGACTTTGCTACTCCATTCCATTTCTTTCCCATCTGATTTATAATCATCAGTATTAATTGGCCATTCCTCCATAACTGTTTCTGCCAACTGATCTCAACCTCTACTTTAAGGAAGACGTACCCATTTAAGCTAGTACTGATCTTCACTCTAATGAATACCAATCCCTTGGTGCAGGGTTAAAAGCCTATAAGCGGGCTAAAAATGATACAATTTTAGAAGGTTCAGGCACCATAATGAAGGCAATATGTCAGAGTTTTAACTATACTGATTCCTCCAATGATCAACCGGTATCTGTGATGGAATGGTTAATCCTGGAGAAATGGCTCATAGATTGAATTTTGAGGTTATGCAAGTGATTGTTAGTTGCTCCACAATTGGGTTGAGCCAAATCCAAGTATTCCTCTGAGTTTTTTAATTATTTTCAAATAAAGCCAATTATTGGTCCAAATTAGTATACAGATTACCAGCAGCTAGTAGCGGAGGATTATCCAGCTTTATTTAATTACTAAATTTTAAATTTTAATTTATTGCGGGGAAGGCCAACCATGGGACGTACACTTCCAAATGTAAACATGAAAGAAAAAGAAACTTAGTAACAGGGAAGGCACCCCAGAGAAGCGATGCTATCTCTTGTTGCCAGCGGGAAAGCACTATAGAGAAGGAGTAGGGAACGTGTAAAGGGCCAGAACCACAATTGAACATGTGTGGAGGAAAGGGTCCGAGTTGATGAACCAAGCTGGGAACCAGGAGGAGACCAGCTGTCGGCGATGAAGTAGGAGGTATCCAAACATCCACACCTGAAAGTGGTCCACCAAATGGGACCAGAAGTGTGGACAGCTTCTGGGAGGGTGGGGGTGGAGCCTGCGATGGCATCCAAGACAATCGTGTGGATAGTCCACATGGCGATTGCAACCACCAGAGCACGGAGGGAGGGTGGAAGAGGGGATACCATGGATAGAGCAAACATATCTCTTGACAGACTGAAGGGATGTGTCTAATCCTGGCTGAGAAGATGTTGAAATTCGGCCATATCACTTTAGAGGTAAAACACTTCTCCATGCGGTGGAACAGTGTTCCATATTGGCCACACACGACGCAGGATGAGTGTAAAGCATTAGAGCGCTCAGCCGTATGGTACACCCACCTCAGGCAGCGCCACACATGGGAGAGGATTTGAGGCTGCAACAGAGGGTGGTGTGCATATTTTCAAATAGTCTTCTGAGTCTCAATGGAGTAAGGGATGTCCATCATGTCCAGGTAGTCCACCCTGGATAGGACATGGGGCCGTGTGGGGATCAAGCCATCTTGAATGGGTAGCCCCTGTACCTCCTGTGTGAACAGAGGAGAGGAGCGGCCTCTCTGGGCTGTGTGTCCACTAATACGGATTCTCCACTCAGCACTCCGCATGGATAGGAGGATTTGTTTGTAGTAGGTTTTAGTACCATGAGGACCTGTGGCCGATGGGTGGGAAGCCAGATATTTCATCAAAGAGTGAGGGTTTGATGGATTTTTAAGGCCTAGGGCGCAGGAGAAGTTAGAGCGGGCTGCGCGGGACCAGTATTGGGAGGGGAGCGTAGGGGCGGTGACGGCCGCAATCCAGGTGCCCAGGATCTTGGCGGCATGGGCTTTGAAGTCAAGTAGGCCCATGCCACCATGATGATGAGGGCCAAATATGACCTCTAGCCATACTGGTGGAGGGCGGCCTGACCAGAGCCACCCTTGTAGAAGGGCATACAAGGATTTGAAAAAGCCTGGGGAGAAGGCGATGGTGTGAGCTCCAAACCAGAATTTGGAGAGGAGCATAGAGTTGGCTATAAAAGCCCTGCCAGTAAGGGAAGTAGGGTGGGCTCTGAGGGAGGTGATGCGCTTCATAATGTTGTCTATAATACAATCCTCCATTACTGCTGAGGCATACCCACCTGCCTCCACCCACACGCCCAGATGGCGGACAGGCCCTATGGTAGGGCGTGGCATGAAGGGGAGCACAAGTGGGGCGGTGTGGGGTGAGCTGGGAAGGCGAGAACGTGTACAAGCAGATGGGCCAGGCTGGGCACTGGTCGCTGGGGCCCAGCAGGTTTGAAACCGACCAAGGAGGATGATTTCAGTTTTGGAAGCATTCAGTGCAGCATTACTTACCTGGGAATACTCCTGGATGAGAGCTTCAAGCGCGCGTGCATCTTGATTATTAGACACCTCGACCACACAATCATCTGCAAACGCCATCATCTTGACTGGGGCTTGGCCTGGTGCATGCACCCTGGTGAGGCGGGCAATCAAGTTTTGAAGTAGTGGGTCAAGGCTGAAGTTATATAAGAGTAGGCTAAGGGGGTCCCCTTGGCGTAGGCCCCTTTGAGGGTGGACTACTTCCGTGAGGAAGACTGGGTCACGCACTGCCATTGTTGCGGATTCCATAAGCATCATCACCCAGCTGATGAAGAGAGGAGGTAAGCAAAATTGGTGGAGGCAGGCCCTGAGGTATTCCCAGTTTACTCTATCATATGCCTTCTGTTGGTCCAAGAATACTAGTGTCCCAGAGGCTGTGGACTGGCATAAATTAGCCACAGAGTGCACATTGTCCCAAATCAACCTTCTGTTTATGAAACTGAATTGCTCTGGGGAGATGGTGGCAGAGGCTATAATCCCTAGACGGTTAGCCATGATTTTAGTTAAAATTTAGTAACCGTGTTAGTTAGAGAATTGTGGCGCCAGTTGGCTAAGTCTAGTTTATCCCCTTTCTTGAATAGTGTGATGGTGAAGGCTCTTGCCCTCCTGGTAGAAGGTGCATATCCAGAAGGCTCTGGTTAAGGGAGGCAAGCAGCAGTGGGGATAGATATTTGTAGTACTTTTTATAGAAAACATACGGAATGCCATCAAGTCCTGGGCATTTCCAATTTGGTGCACTGCGGATGGCGGACCAGAGTTCATCTGGAGTAATCAACTTCATTAACTCCGGGTATCAGGAAATGGTGCAGATGTGGGTGCTATCAAGAAATTTCGCCATTTCAGCTGGCTGAATTGGATCAGATTGGTACAACTCAGAGTAATACTTTCGTATTTTGATCGCCACTTCAGCTGGTATATCTGAAACAGAATTGTCCACCCTCTGCACCTGTGTGCAGGCCACGCTCTGGTGCAGTGCAAAGAATTTTTAAAAAATAAGCAGAGCACGTGCCACCCTCTGTAATGTGTTTGGCCCTGTACTGAAAACAAACCTGATGTTTGTGTTGCCTTTCAAGCGCGTTGAGGTGGGTGGCTGCTTCTGCCCACTTCCAGCCCCAAACAGGGCTGTGTCCCATGGCTGGGATGTTGGACTCCAGGTGTGCCAACTCTGCCAGAGCGCGCGAGATAATGGCCGATGTAGCTTGTGAGTGTCAGGAGGAGAGGTGGCAAGCGTGGCGGATGGTATCCGCTTTGAAGGCTGACCATGTGGAAATTGGGTCCACATAAAACAGTGTAATAAACTCTATTGCCGAAGTTGCTGATTCCATCCAAGTGGAAAATCCTGGTGATGCGAGTTTGGGTGGGTGGAGTTTGCACCAATGCAGAGCCCTAGCCACTGTGATGGGTAAATGGTAGGTTATTGAGACCAGATGGTGGTTGGAGAAAACGAATTTATGATGTGTGGAAGTGGGAAATATGAGATTGAAATTTTACCGGCGTGAGGATAAGGTCAATGCAGGACATGGATCTTGATTGGCCGTTGTGGATGTGGGGGCACGTCATGTTCTCAAGCAGTGGAGGTTGCCATGGCAGCATGTCTAGCAACCCAAGGGTGGCCTTTAGAACATGAAGTTCTACATGACCCTGGGGGTGTGGGATGAGGAAGGCCAACGGTCTGTGGGTGTGTTTAGCCAACAGTTCATGTCGCTGACTACAAAGGGGTCTGGGGGTAACGGGAGGTATTTGACCAGTGAGAAAAATTCTCGAAGCTCTCAAGTACAGATTGGGGCATAGATGTTGATGATAGCGTGCACCATGTCAGCCCCCAAGAAAGTGACAATGAGGACTCAGCCATTGAGGAAGGATTCTGATGATAAAAATTTGAAAAATTTTATTTTCAAACTAGCACCCCACAGTGCTCTGACCAGAAGGATAGGGAAGGGAGGATCATGGTATCCAAGCGTCCTCGGAACCTCACAGACAGTGGGACACCTGGATGGCCAGGATGTCCAAGGGTAAATCTTTTGCAAAAAAACTCAGTTTCCTAGCCCAGGATGGCGAGGCCTTGAGTCCAGTAATATTCAATGTCCCTAAAGTGAAGGCTTCCCCCATCGCACCTTAGGTGTGAGGGGGTGGGCACCTGGGCCCACCAGCCTCCTCTGGATCCCCCGGGCCTTCACGGCAGCGTGGGTGTTTGCAGCAATGCTATTGGAAGATTTGTTAATTTTAGCAGACAGGTTCACGTTGGCTTTTGCCTTCATTTTTTGTTTCCCCGCTGTCAAAAAAATTTTTTGCGGTGGGATGAGTTTGGTGCACCATCGTTCAGGTCAAAAAAATTTTTCAGGTAGGTTGGAGACCAAATTGGTTCCAATCAGGGCTTGGTTCCAAAGGTCAAGTGAGATCAAGTCATCCATCAAATCCTCAGATTGGGTGGCCCAATTGGCTTGGGCATCCTAATCTGATTGGTTGAGGGATTCCCAAGTTGCTTCCGCCATGAAGGTTTCAATGTCCTCCTGGCGTTGGGAGTGCGGGATAGTGGAGGCAACCTTGGCCGCTTCCTTGGCCATGGCCCTGCGGGACTGTTTGGCCTTCTTTCGCTCTTGAGGGGAGACAGGCTTTACTAGTAAGTAGCAGCCTTGTGCTCCCACGGGAAGGACTCTTTGGTACTGGTGGTTGGTTCATAGTGAGCCTCCCCGTTGGCCATGGCTGCTGAGGGGTGATCTTGGAATGTGATGCCCTCCTTGGTGGGGCATGCGTGTGCCTTATGGCTGAACACATCACAGTGGGTGCAGATGGGGGGTGCGCTGTCTATGGTTACCCGGAAAGGGTGGGTGGTATGCCCTTCAATATTAATATAAGTGGAGTGTGGGATCTGGGTTAGGTCCTTCATGATCTCCTTGGTTGGAGTCAGAACTGCAATGGCTTTGCCAGTGCACAGGTGTGGCATCAGTGTAAAGCGTTGCATCTCAAAGGATTGTATTTCGCCATATATGGTGAGACCAGCTTTCAGGTGCTGCTCCAGAATGGCACGCTTGACTGTAGTGGGCAAAAAGTCAAACGTGGGGAAAATTTGGTTGGATTTTGTCCATCTGGTGCGCTTGGTTTCATTGACCTGCTGCCCTTTGGGGAGGTCAATCACAACGCGCACCACAGCAGCTTCATCTGCTGCCTCCTTGTTTTTGAAACCAAGATCCAGCCAACCACGTGACATGGAGTGAGGTGCAACGTACACCGCGGTCAGGAAAGAAGTGTGCACATCCCCACAAAATTTTTCCCACAAAGCTGTTTGTTGGAATCCAGGAACACCCAGACTCCATATTCAACTGACAAGAGTGGTTGAGAGTGTTCGTGTTGATGTACTGGTACATCATTCCTGCCAAGCAAGGATTTCTGGGGAAATAGTAACCACCAGTTTTTTATTTTTATCTAATCCACCAGAACTCCAGGGTGTTTTTGAACGTTGGAGGTCGCGGGCCTACCACCTGTGCCTCTTACCTTACTTGCCCAACTGCTCCCTGACATGGGCGCAGACTAATCTCCTCTGTGAGATTATCAAACTAAATTCAGACTTGAATTAAATAAGTTGCAAAAGTGATTGCAACAAGAGAGAAAAGTTATATTTAATTTACTAATGTCAGCAGAAACTGATGATCTAATTTAGAGGCAGCCAATGTTGTTTCTAGTGCCTCATTTTAATAATTCAATATCGTTTGCTAAAGGAGATTCCCTAAATGATCAACTATGTCATGTAATGGTCAGATTGAAACAATCGTTACAATTTGGCTCAAGATTTAGAAAATCAGATCTTGAGTCAAGACACTTTTTTGGGTATTTTGTGGTTTATGCAGGGTCTGGCACTGGGCTGTGCCCCTCCTGAGCTATTCTTTATACTCTTAGGGGCCTAAAAATAGTGCAGAGGCGCTCCCTAGAAGGGCGACCTTAAAAGGTCAGGACCACGCAATTCTGAACTCAGTTCACAATTTTTTCTAATTTTCTGCATTTGTGTGGGTCTCTCAGGTGTCCTCAGGGACGCCCTTGCCATACCTACCTAGTATCCTATGGCAAACCTAGTTTTTTTACCTAAAAAAATGTTGCTCTGGCTATTGATTGGAGGCGCCAAATCCTCTAGGGATGTTTGATCCAAAGGTTTCATATTTGTGTTTCTCGTTGTTCCATTTTATTGGAAGGTAAATTATTTTTGTGTTTTCTTGTCAATAAAGAGATCAGTCTAAATTTGGGTCTGAAATTCTCTTTAACTGTGTCATTTTTTTATTTTTTTATTTCTCTAATATGAGTTTGATTTGGTAAGTATAACGAGTCAAAAAACTTAACTTGAGAGAACTTCCTATAAGAAAATCTTATGGCGTCTATCCGCCAATCCTAAGGAAAATGGAAGTCAAAAACTTGGACGTTTTCGTCCATTAAACATCAAGTTAGAATTTCTTATTGGAAAAAGACTGAGATATTACAAGTATCCAAGCAACTGAAGCTGTTTCTGGCGCATAACTACTAAGTTATATCAAATTTGATATCTAATTTATATCTAATAATTTATATGTCTCACCAGCGACTGAATGCTGAGGATGAGCCAAAAATGATATTTTGACATTGTTAAGGATAGGGTGAGAGGGTCAACAATAGGACAGAGAGAAGTGCAGTGAGAAGAGAGCGTGGTTGGCTGGAAGAACCAGCAATGAGCTGATAGGAGTGGTAATGGGCACATTAGCTCTTTTGTACATATAAATACCTGGTGCTTGCCTCTAAATAAACATCTCCCTTTGCCTAATCTACACTTTTATTTAAGTGTATTATTTTTATTTGTTGGGGCTATGCTTGAAGATCCCCAAATGGCGTGGATAACATGCCAAGGTGTCAGTCAGCACTGCTGGCCCCAACGCCTAAGGTGAAACAGAAAGGGTCAACCAGTCTTAATCTCTTTCTGCTAAGCATCACTTTTCAAAAATCAATTCAGCCTGAAATTTAGCTCCACTAAAGAGATTTACGAATACTATTAGCAAATATGGCGGGAAACCCCGCAAAAGAACCCGCAGGCTATGCCAAACGAGCCAGCACCACCCCCAAACGAAGCAACCCTCGGTTACCCACCTCAGGGTCAACCAGAATCACCCGCTCTCAAGCAGCAGCCATGAAAGCAGGCACCACCCCCCAACCTGGAGCTACTCCAACTAGCGCCAGTTCACCTGATCGCACTTCTGCAACCTGCACGCCTAACAGCTCTGTGTGCGCTGCCTCCCACCAACCCGCTGGGCCCCCTCCAACCAAGGAGGCCATCACCCACGCTGTTTTAATGGCGTCTGCTCAGTTGAATGCAACTCAACCCATCCAGACATTCAACTCCCCCATTGTGTCAGCTAATTCAGCCCCATCTATAATTGATGACGCCGTGTTTCTGGCTCCCTCCATGAGGGGCGATACCCAGCTACCTGGCCCCCAAATCCTCAGATGTAAGGTTGGATTAGCCGCACATTCTGGTTCACTAAGCACCAAACTTGGGACAATCTACTCTTCCCAATGAGGATTCAAATGGTTCGGATTTTGGAACTTCACACCAGTTCCAATCTCACCCGTCCCATTTAAACCCCATAATCGGCACTTCTCAAGTCGGCACTTTATCTCAATATGCTGAAAATGACCAATTCACCAATCAGCCAATGAGTTTTGCCCACGAAATCACAGCAAATACTCGGGCTGAATTTACCCAAATAGATTGGGATGGTGATGAAACATCGCCCTCCTCCCAATTGGCTGGAGTTAATTCCAATCTGGATGGGCCTCCCCAATTTAGCGAGGCCCAACAAACCGCCCCTCAATTTAATATGACGCCAGCAACTGCTGTAACATTCCAGAAACAAGTGAACTCCGCAAACTTGTCCAAACCACCAGCTCACACTCAACCGGAAATTGCAGCCCAAAAAAAACACAAACGTACCAAAGGAGCCATCGGGGCGTGGCAAAACCCTCTGGAGCCAACGCTACCCAAAGCTGATCCCAGTGAAGTGGCGTTTATTGCTGATGTTAAGAAGAAATGGGCCGAAACTAGAGCGCAAAAAGATCTACCTCGCTCAACCCTCTCCCACGCAATTCGCCTTTATTATGGGCATAACCCTGTTGAATTCTATACAGAGGATTACTTCTCATACTTTGCAGTGATTGCGGAGACATTCCCTATTAACACCACCATCCATGAATCAGTGGAGGGCCACTACATCGATGTGGGCTTTACTGAAGCTGCCCTTGCTGACCATGCTGCCACCCTCCAGGTCATTATTCCACGCGGATCTCTTCGCATCTCCCGCACACGCTCTCACCTGGAGAAAATTTCATGGGTTACTTTTTCCAACCTACCAACGACTGTTGATCCTGAGTCTCTTAAACTGGCACTCCATCGTGGTTTAATGGAGTTTGGGTCTGTTCTTTCAGTGGACTTTAGCGTCCCCTCTTACTATGCTCCCACTCAAAGAGCTCGCACTGCTAGGGCGTCGTTCATCCCCTCCCCCACTGTATCCCGCAACATTGAGGTTATTCCTCGTGTGGCGGTAGTTGGGGCATGCCCTGAGATCTTCTTTGTCGACCCTGATCAGGCGCGCCCCCGGTGTTTATGGTGTAACGCCCTTGGACACTTGTATAGTGGCTGCACAGCTCGAAAACAAGCCCTCTTAGCCACCACCCAGGGGCCTAAACCAGGCCAAAAACGATCCCACGTGGCTGCAGCAGCAATTCCACAACCCACACAATGGGTTCCCGTTCAAGACCTGTCCCCTGAGGCCTTACGCCTAGCAGTTGAAACAGCTAACTCCACTATTGGTATGGGATACCTTCGCGCTCATGCCCCCCTTCCAATGGGCACCCCCTCCAATCTCCCAGAGTCAACTCCCTCTCTCACCAAGCGCAAGGCATCTCCCACAGGGTGCCCCTCGTCAGCCACCCCCACTCGGGGCTCCGCGGCACCCCCACCAACCTCCACCAGCGATTTATCACATCAACCCTCAGCTCCCAATGGAGCTATGCCCACCAGCATGGACTGGCAACTCGCGGCCTGCGGTAGAAGTGCCACCTCAAAGAGTCCTACCCCAACCTCACAGTCCATTTCGCGCGGATCCTTTGAAGTGTTGGAGGAAGTGAATATGGACTCAGACTCATCAAATGGGGACACCGCGGAGGTCACCATTGAGCACATTTGGGTCCTTCCCCTGCAACGGAGCGGGGGCAGCATCCTAGGCTGGCTTACTGGGTCCTCCGCCCCCCACCCTCTCCTTCCCCTCAGAACCCTCGACGCTCCTCACGGATTGCAGCTAATAGTCAAGCTATAGACTCAAAACTAGCCGCCTCACAGCAGCAGGTTTAAGCGCTGGCAACCCCCCAGGACATGGAGGGGAACAGCTATGAGTCCCCATGGCAGCACCCTGGCCCTGCAATCCATCAACGCAAATGGGTTGCGGGACTTTAAGCGGAGAACCCGCCTTTTCCAAAACTTCAGGTCAGCACAAATTGACATCACTGCTGTCCAGGAGCCCCATATCCTCCCCCACGAACAATCTGCATGGAATGAACAGTTTGGAGGCAACTCCTTCTGGACAAACCATGCCGCCCTTATTGTTTTGAATCCCCGGGTTAAAACCCATTCTTTTTCACAATATCTAGGTGGCCGCCTCATACTGGCCAAACTTACCACTCCTGACTTCTCCTTCTTTGCTGCAAGCATCTACCTGCCTAATGCAGGTCAGGAGCAAAATCGGCTCTTGGAAGAGCTCCTCCAACTCAATCTCCCACGGAATACAGTCCTCTTAGGAGATTTCAACACAACCATAAGTCGCTTCCGTGACTCTTACCCCCTGCAGCAAAGGAACGCCCTGGATCAAGTCGCCTCCAGGATTTCCTTCGCCTGAGTGGCTTTATAGATGCGCTTCCACCCTCCGCGTCTGGCCTAGGTTGCATGACTAGGATCCAGTATGATGGAGGAGCTTTCCAGTCAGCGTCACGCATAGATATGGCACTGATTGGCCCCCTGCTAATTGGCCGCGTCTCCTCTCCCATCTCTCGTGACAACCATCTGAGTGATCACAGGTCACTCACCGTTGTCCTCACCACCACACTTAGACCGTCGCGTAGGTTCAGGCCTAGGGTTGCCCCAGCTCTTTTCAACAACCCCTTCACTAAGGAGAAGCTGTCTATGACCATCCGGGAGACTCTCACCTCCCCCCCACCCCACCTGCTTGACCACAAGGCTAGAGTGGAGGTGTCCAAGGAGGGCATCACCCGCGTTGCTTACAACTGTGCCAAAGCCCAGATGACTGCAGCTCGCGCCAGAGTCAAAAGGGCGGAAGCCAGAATCAGACATCTAGAGCGAAACTGCCAGCCTTCGCCCTCTCCCAGATGGTTGGAAGACTGGGAAGCGGCGCAGGAAGCACTCCGCTTGGAGCTCACACTGCAGGAAGAACAGGCAGCAAACTTTACAACATCTCGTTACTATGCTCAATGGGAACGCCCCACCCGCTTCTTCTTTCAGAAACAGAAAGCCCGGTCAACAGCGCAGGATATTACTGCACTGAAGATTGGCACTACAACCACTTCAGACAAGGAAGAAATCACGCAGGAACTACACTGCTTCTACTCCAGCCTCTTCCATGCCACCCAGGTGGACCCATCGGACATCCAAGACTTCCTGTGGCGGGCTCCAGAGCCGCCCATTGACCCACGGGCTGATGAGGCTCTACTGGCGCCTATTTCCATCCAGGAGGTGATGGAAACCCTTCTGAAATCCCCACGGCTTAAAGCCCCCGGCCCAGACGGAATACCCTTTGAGGTGTACCTTCTGGAACCTGCAGTGATAGCCAGAACCCTCCGCGACCTCTTCGCTGCACTCTTGGTGAATGGCGAGGTCCTCCCCGACTCCAGAGGCTCAATCACGACCCTCATTCACAAGAAGTCAGACCGTGAGAACCTGGCGAACTGGCGCCCCATAGCGTTGATCAACACAGACCACAAGCTCTTCACGAAGCTTCTGGCCAACCGCATCACCAAATGGGTGTCACCTCGCCTCTCCCCATCCCAGTACGGTTTTATTCCGGGGAGGTCGTTATGGGACAACTATAATGACCTTCACGTGACTTTGACTGCTAACTCTCGTAAGGTGAATGGCTTTTTGGCTCTCCTGGATATGGAGAAAGCATATGATCGGGTAGCCTGGAAGTATATTGATGCTTCCCTGGCCCGCTTCCATCTCCCACCCGCAGCTAGGCGCTGGATATCAGCGCTCTATGACTAGCTCCACACCAGAGTCCTGGCGCCAATGGGTTTTACAGTGGCAGTACCAGTTGGACAAGGTCTCTGGCAAGGGGACCCCCTGAGCCCTATCCTTTTTAACATCACCCTTGACCCCCTCTTGGCCTCCTTACAGGACAAGCTAACAGGGATTCTGGTCCCAGGTAAAGCCCCCACACGCACCATGGCATTTGCAGATGACACTGCCATTGCATTTGGCTGCCCTGGGGATGTTGCCCTCGCTGCTGTGACCATTGAGAGGTACACCAAGGCGTCCAACGCCATGGTTAACACCTCCAAGACAACAGTTGTGCAGGTCGGCTCCCCCACCTTCCCCCCACCATTTGGTATTGAACCTGAGCGCGGTACCTTCCGTCACCTGGGCGTTCTCACCAACCAACAAGGAGTTGCGCTAAAAGACAATGAGGACTTGCTCCTTGCAGCAGTTAACTCCAGGATTGCCAGCTGGAACCGGCGGCACATCACCCCCCAGGGTCGAGCTCTGATGGCCAATGTGTTCCTTCTCTCCAAAGTCTGGTTCCTAGCGCACGTCTGCCCATTCACAGATGCCTTTTATACGCGGCTCAATGTACTCCTCCGCTGTTGGATCTGGGGCTCAAACCATCCACCAATGGCCCTCTCAACCATTGCCCGACCCTGCAATGAAGGGGGCCTAGGGCTTCTGGACACGCGATCCCACGCCACCACAATCTTCCTGAAGTTCCTATGGCCAATTGTCTGCTGGGACGCGACCCCCATGCCCCAATGGGCGCCCGCCCTCCGCCAGTCAGTGTCAGCAGCTCTGGGTCTTCCTAGAGCATCTCTGACCTCATTAGGGAGTGGCTCACAAACCACCCAGGCCATCGCCTAAAACCATCCTCATCCCCCTACTGGAACCAGGCTCTCCTTGCCCTGAAACGAGTAGGCGCGCGGATCCACCATGCCTTCCCATACAGAAGGGAAGGCCCTGGCCTCAGCCCACGTCGCCATGCAATTGTGCACAATGGACAAGTTGTCACAACTCGCCTCAACCCCCAAGATCGTCCTCCCATCCGCCCAAGACTCCTTGAGCTCCTCCCTCCCTCCGTGAGATTTGACCTTAAGGAATTGTGGAAGGACGTCTATCACCCCATCCTGTCAGCAAAGGTGTCCAACACCTTATGGAGGGTGCTCCACTGTTCATACAGGACAGGGGACCGGACTGGCCCTACCTTCCAGCACCGAAGCTGCCCCCACTGTGTGGAGCATGTTGACTCCCACCTCCATCGTTTTTTCACCTGTCCTGATGTCGCCGCATTTTGGCCAAAGGCCCGCGCGCTCCTCCATGCTCAGCCCTGGTCTGGACACCCTGTGCAAGACCTCATGCTTGAGCAGACATTGCCTGGTTGCCACCGACCCCTCCGTGTCCTCGCCTATGCCACAGCCATCTGGACCATCCATAACTCCTTCCTTTGTGCTGCCTTTGACCAGCAGGTGTGGACCCTTCCACACATGATCACCCACTTTCAGGTACACTTTGAGATGGCCCTGAAGGTCTGCACTATGTCGCCAACCCTCCCCCGCTCAGTTGTCACTGCAGCACGGCTCTGGCGCGCAAACCCCCCTCCCTTTCTCGATGCCTCCTCCCTCCCCTTCCCTCGCCTCAGGCTCTTAGGAGCCCAGGCGTAATTCAATAAACATCGATGAATCCCCCTTGGGTTGGGACCATCTAGTACTAAAAAAAGGGTCAACCAGTCTTTATACTAGTTGTCCTGATGATCAGCAGATCCCACTGTCACCATAAAGCAATTTTCCAACTAATACTAAGTACATTTCAGACCCCATAGTGCATATATTGGGGGGTCAAACAATGGAAATGAGGTCAAGAGGTCGTGATGATACAAGTTAATGAAAAACAACAATGCTCTGATTCTAAAATTATTGTAGGAACTAGAAATTTATTTGACATATCTTTAACTATATAAATATTGGACAAGATAAAGAAATACTTGAAGAATTTACTTTTAATAAAAACTAAAACCTTATCCTATTTAAAAGCTTAAATTGTTTTATTCAGTCTCCATAAAGCTATAACTATTTTAGTGCTTATATACCTGTGCATATTTTGCCCTGTTGTAAGTATGAATTCAAAAGCAATCAAGCCACAAAAAATGTGAATTTTTGATAGGCAGCTATACAATTAATGTCTGGAGTGATTTAAATCACTTAACCATACAAGGTTTTTTACAAAAATTATATAGAGTGTCAATACATTAAACCTTGCTACGTTAAAAATAGGTTGGCTTCAACGCACCCCCTTTTATCATCATATAAGTTATAAGATAGCAGCCCCAAACAGGTTTTATTATCATTCCAGTTTTTTCCTACCATTTTATATACTTTTAACATTAAAATCTCTGACTTTAAGTAGTATGTGGTTACAATTTTCAGCCATGATCTCTGGTATATAAGATGAATGGGCCATAGTGTCACTTATAATTACTTTGCAATCTCACCAATGAATGAGGGTTATGTCATGGGATACAACCTTACACTCCTAATTCTTGCTTTTATAAAGCACTGCAATCTTCCATCGCTTTTATGATTATTTCTAACACCTATCGCTTATTTCCACAGACATTTTACCAGGTCTTATAAACTCTCTTTGTAAAAGGTTTTTTAAGGTAAAAACTTGGCATTTAAACAACTCTGTCTCCTCTTTTGCGCCAGCTGCCACCATTTAACCTATCTTATGAGTAGTGGTTTTAATTGTCATTAGTTTCCAACCTCAAGTACTTATCATCCAATAAAAATGAATTACTCTGGTTGGCTATACCAATGGTATAATGGGTGTTTTAGGTTTCAATTCATAAATAATGGTAGTTCAGTCTTAGTATTTACCATAAGGTTCCAGGGCACTCATCAATTTCAATCATACTACATCCCAGTTGAGTTTTGTAAAATTGGGTCCTCTATCCCTGGGCCTCTACAAGGTACTTCTCCATATCAAAGATGTACTTTTGAGTTTGTATTACTCAAAGGTTCCTATGATTACCATATTTTTCATGTCTCCTGATTAAGAAACTTTGAGGGCCTGTAGCTGAAAACTAGGCCTTGTTTGTTCAAAGAATCCTGGTGAAGTAGAAAAAGAAGGTGGTACCATCACAAAAACTAAGATTTTTAGGGTTAATCATTTCTATTTTAGTTAAACAGATGAGATACCGCATTGAAGTAGCCATCTGGCAATCAGCTTCTGTTAGCGTCCATTATTTCTAAAAACTAAAGAATTTTTAGTAATTAAGGGCTTGAACTTAGAGGGGGATGATGTCTTTTTTATTTAACCAAGGCAAGCTGACCAGGGGATGGACAATACTAAAGCAGAAACTCCAAAACTAAAACAACCAAAAACATGAACTGGCTGCCCTAAATGACCAGAGAAACACACAAAAACGAGAAAACAACCTACCAAGTGGCACACCGGCGAGTTTGCTTTCCCACCATGGCAGAGGGGGAGAAGGTATCAGGCGAATCATCATCTTCCTCAGGTTTAGCATTGAAAAAGAGGATCAATGTTGATAGCATGGAAGCTGGAGCATCTGCAGGAATTTGGTTGAGGTGAAGTAGATAGGCGTTGAGCTTGAAAATTTGGGCATGGCTGAAAGTCTCTATGAGCTCAGTAACATGGCGTTCAACTTGGATGCTGTCATCAGGAAGTTGGGCTAATTTCGCAATATTTGCTCTGATGACATGTGTGGATGAGGAAAAATCTACCATAGTAACGACATGTTTGAAGGTGGTGGCAGTTTCATAGAGGCGTTGGAATTCCTCTTTTTTAATAAGAGGAAAATAGGATGGGAATAAGGGGGTGCAACCCTATTTTAAATTCAGTGAAAGTATTTCATGGCTTCATGAAGATGGCAATTTTTGGGCGAGGCCACCGCGGCCTTGGTAAGCTGGTGGTCACTTTGGTATGGAATAGCATTGGGTTTGGGAACATATTGTTTGGGCGGGAGTGGGGCATCAAAATTCTGAATTCATATAAGGTTTTAAATTGATTGATTTAGCCAGAGGTGGGACAATTCCACCAGATTCTGTCACTTCATCCAATAAGTACCAGGGATTTTGATTGACTGGGATTGATTTGGTGATAGGTGGCTTTGGTTTGGTAAGTTTTAGGACGTGAAAATTTTGGATTGTATATGGGTACAAATCTGCTCCCTTTGCTTGGCTTGGGTGGAAATTGTCCGGCTTTGATTTGGGTTGCTAATTTGCTGCTGATTTTTTGAGCGCACAATCTGGGGGAGTGGAAGCAGCCAAATCCCCACATGAACGCTGTTGGTGTGGCCTCCTGGGTGGGGCTGGCAGTATTCTTTTTTTTTTTTAGTACTAGATGGTGGGCTGGCAGTATTCTCAGAGTTTAAATTGTATTGACATGCCTTTTTGGTATGGTCCAATTCATGGAAGAGGGAGTAAACGGTGCAACTGTTGTCAATGTGAGCCCCAAAGGAATTTTCAGGTGCAGATGGGATGTAGGCACGTTGTGGGATGTGCTGGGCCATTTTCAGCTGGTGGGGGGTAATGGTGGCCATTGCCTGAGGTGCCACTAGGCGCTCGGCACCACTTGGGACAATGAATTGGAGGATGGGGTCTTTGCCATAAGTGGCCAGCCCTGACATCAACTCCTCATAAAGTGTTTTAGGGGGAAGGTGTGAGGGGAGGTTTGCAAAGGTCACCATAAGTGTGGTATCATTGGGGAGATAAGTTCAGGTGGTAGTAATAGGGATGTTTTTGTATATTAATGGCATAGCTGCTGCAGTGGCTGCGTCCTCTTTGGTGGGGAAGCCTATATCAAAGTATCCCTTTTTATGGGCGGAAGTCTATAAATCCTTCCAGTGTGAAGGTGTCAGTTGCCAGCTCAGTTATCACTTTATCAGCACATGGGAAGAGACATCTGTACTTAACACAGAGGCAAAAGCGATAGTAGATTGATGTAGAGCTAAGGGATGTGGTGGGTTGGGTGGAACCATGTAAGGTGGAGTGCTAAGTCCCTTGGAGGGACATAGCAGCCATATAATTTGGTGGACTGGATGATCCAGTCCACACACAGAGGCCCGCTGGGTGGTAAATGCTAGTGGGTGGAGCACCGCTAACCCACACAGGGCATCAAGTGGTGGATCCGTGGACATAAATTGGGAATTTGATGCAGTGAGGCGGTGATGAAAAATTGACTTGTTTTTTAAAATTTCTTAAAAGTGATGTCAAGCGGAAAGAAAATTTTAGAGGGGGATGATTTATAATCCAGTTTTTTCTGGACGTAACATTGCTCACATATTTTAAATGTATATGAAAAATTGGGTACCCATCACCAATATAGTTTTTTTAAAAAACAATTGGCAACAAATCTCAGAAGATTAAAAACAATTATAAAAAGATGGCGATGCAGGATGATAAAATTACACCATTTATTCTATGACTTTGGTTGAATTAACATTACAAGATAATTTCAAAAAGAATGACTTTAAAATTACTACACCCTTTGTCTATTAATTTGTCTGAATTTATTTCAAAAAGAGCATGATCTTTTTCAACATCTGAATCTCTAAAAAGTTTCTATTATGTAAGGTTTTATTAAAGAACACTTGTTTGGCATATGATTGGCTTCAAGAGAAAATATCCTTGTAAGCAGCATTTTCTCCTAATATCTTATAAATTTTTTATAAAGCTGAGATAAACCCAAATAAATTGTATTTTGCGTTTTTATCTTTATTATGACAAAAGTAATGAGGCTGCAGATGCTGAGGGGCTGTCTTTAGTTATAGAAAAATGGCAAATAGAACTCATTCTATTGTGTATATGCCTGTTTCTAGTTAGTGCACTTCCTAGTCTTTAAAAACTTTGAAGTTATGAACCTTCTGGTGCTTTGTGCAACTTTTGTCTGGGCTTGTACGTGGTCTTGCCTTCTTATTAGTTTGGCTCATCCCTTTATAGAAGCATACTGTGACATATAATATAGTGGTGAATCTAATCATTAATTAGAGCAAATGTATTTTTATGGGTTTGTATTTGCGACTAGCTTAATGTTAAATGATCAGAAAATCCCAGTTTATGACCGTTAAATATATATAATTTTTTTGCGCAGGCAACAGCACCAAAGCAGCCTAACATCGAGAAGGGAGAGGTTTGTGGAACTGACAGTGCCAAACATCCCAACACCTAGTTGGTTATGCATAGTCCCATTAATGGTTGGTCTGACCCAACCATGAAAGAGCTCTTCAAAACCAGATACCCAAAAAAGACCAACAGTTAAGTCTGGTATGCTAACCCAAAAACAACCTTTATTTTATTCTGGAGATAAAAAGGGCCCTCTGAACAGAGCTCGTCTGGGGAGCAACTGACAATGCTCCCCAGGAAGAAAAGCTAGAGGTAAAATTCTGAAGTGAGCTTTGTTATTGGTGGGTGCGCCTTATAAAGGCTGCCCTTTGGAGCCTCTTTTAAATCATTTATTAGGCTTGTATGAGCCTAATCTGAAATTCAGGTGAGGCACAACACAGGCCCAAAACTGACCAAACAAAAAGCCTTTTAAACTATCAAACTCAGATTCAGAAAATCTGAATTTGAGTCAAAATGCAACAATTGAGATGAACTCGATTGTTAAATTACCCCCCACTAGAGAAAGGCCCCTCCCCAAAGAGGGACCCTACAGCGTAAGGACGCCACAATGAGGGATTCCTGGGGAGAGTTACCTCAAGTTCCAGGAAAACTAGCCCATAGAAACTCCAAGCCCCTCAAGGGGAAAAGACAAATGGCAAGGGTAAATTGGGACAAGGGGTTCCAGAATCAGCCTACCCGGCATGAGGATGCACACCCATCACATGTCTGTGTTGCGCCCCCCTCCCAGGCTCCTGGTGGTGATGGTCTTCCCATCCCGACCATTAAGGCACTTTCTCCAACAGAAGCATGAGAGGGGCACACAGTTCAATGCAGCTGGATGGCCATCCCCTTTCTGGGTGGACCATCCGTTGGTGAGGGGATCAGCCCACCCAGCATGAGGACACATTCCCAGCACATGGCTGTGTTGCACCCCCCCCTTACCGGCTCCTGTTGGCGATGGTCTTCCCATTCTAACCAGGAAGGAACTTTCTCCAACAGAAACATGAGAGGGGCGCATGGTTCAGCGTGGCTGGACAGCCATCCACTTTCCAGATAGACCATCTGTTGGTGAGAAAGCCCTTCTGGGACAGGTCCCCTCAGTGCCAACTGAATCCCTGATGAGCATGAGGCCCCACCGGATTTTTTAGCCAATGGTCACTTTAGGTCTAGGGTTGTCCACCAGTCACAAGATCCCACCAGTGCTGTTTCCTTGATAACTGAGACTAATTGACCACTGAGGTCAGCCAAACTAGGGATCAGAGGTGTGCAGCACACATTTGACTTCAGAATTATGTAATGATCAGAAAATCCCAGCTTCCAACCGCTGTATATAAATGATTCTTTGGCTCATGCAACAGCATCAAAGCAGCCTAACTTTAAGTAGGGAGAGGTTTGGGGTACCAACAGTGCCAAACATCCCTACATTGAGTTGGTTTTGAAAAGTCCCAATAGTGGGTGGTCCAACCCAACCATGCAAATGCTCCTCAAAACTGGATACAAAAAAGACCAACAGTTAAGCGAGGTATGATAACCCCAAAACAACCTTTATTTTTATTCTGAAGATAAAAAGGGCCCACTGAACAGAGCTTGTCTGGGGAGCAACTGACAATGCTCCCCAGGAAGGAAAACTAGGGTTTAAATTCCAAAATGAGCTCTGGAATTGGCAGGCGCACCTTATAAATGCTGCCCTTCAGGGGCCTCACCCAAATCACAAATTAGGCTTGTATGAGCCTAATCTACAATTTGTATGAGGCACAACCCAGCGCCCAAAACTGACCAAACCAAAAGCCTTTTTAACGAATTTGAATTGGATTCAGAAAATCCAAATTTGAGTCAAAATGTAACAATTGAGATGAATTTGATCATTACATAATGTGTCAGAAAGATCCAAAATTAGTCAAAGTCCCACAAAGAATCACCATCTTTAAATCTTCATCAGGAAGTTCAGAAGGTAGGAAACAGCTCACATTAAGCCCTAGGAGTAACTGGACTTTTAAACATGATGGAATGGTCAAATTTCCATTATCTGTACTAATAGAGTGGGTTAAAAGCGCCAAAATTAAGAAGTTGGATAAAGAAGGTTTGACATTAAGGAGGGCTAATTAATTACCTATCATAGATTCTTGCATAGAGTGAGGAGTCCACTAAATTAAAATTATAAGGTGCGACTTGAAAGTGGTAAAAAGGAGATGCGTCTTTTTCTGGAAAAACTGTAAAAAAGTGCACATCTATGCCATTTTGTAGGTCGGTATTAGCTAAGAGGGGCTTAGAAGTAAAAATTATGAGTTATCTTTCTTTTGAAAGGGGTAGGCAGAATGAGCATCTGCAAGGGTTGGTCCTTAGGACTTACAGAAACTGGATTGTTCACTTATCTTTATATATATGTATACCACAGAAGATAATTTTTCTAGACTATTTGTTAGATAAATTCTAATATATACTATTGACAACCAGCTTATGTGGCTTTTAATCTATGAGTTTTAGTTAATATGATCCAGTAGTTTACCTTATATTTAGTGCCTTGCTTACATAAACATTATCTAATTAAAGGTTTTATTTTTTATTAATTGTGCAATAAGTAAGAAATGAAATTGTATCAGTAGATCTATTAGTGCTTTGTTAAGAAACGCTAGATAATACCTTAATTATACCGTAATCATGATATTTATAAAAATACTATTCACTTGATCTACTATAAAGCATTTTAGACTTATTAACTTTGTACATAGTCAAGGCCTCTATATATGTTATCTTAAATTAGAAAAAATCTGCAACCTGCTTAAGATAGCTTGATTTATTTATAGTATATAATAGAATTAAATTTTAAGCCAAGCTTTTTTCATCACAGGTGTCCTTCTAGATATTAAAGTTTATAATCTCATAGTAGAGATTTCACTCTACCTTTTTTTACTTATTTTTACTCAAATAATCCTCCCAATATTCCTGCCACAGCTAAGCGCAAAAAAACCCTTTTATCAAACAGCCAACAAATTGGTCAAAATAATTTGTTACATAAATAGTTTGTTTTAAAATCCATATTAACCTATAATAACCTTACTACCTTTGCCACTCTCAAGGCCCATCTATAAGCTGAGCATCACATAGCCATGTTATTTACTGCCCTCTTGCTCCTTACCAGTTGGTCAACCCAATGAATGATGTCAATCCCATATTTCAGACACCCCCATGACTACTCTTGGCCTTATGCCAGACACTATCATATATCTTCAGGGATGGTAAATATGAGCCATAAAATCCCCCTCCGCCTACACCAGTGGTAAAAAGAGGTTTTCTGTTTTCTAACTGTTTGGTCTTTTTTCCTTTTCTCATTCCACCTCACCCAAAATTGAGCAATTCATGAGGGTTTTATTTTTTGTTTTCATTTGATTCACTATTTTTGAGCTTTTTAGTAATGGCCATCCCCTTTTCAGCTTACTTAAAAAATTATATATATTTCAAATAAATTACCCAGAATACTTAAAATATGTGATGGTTGAGACTATTCCAACTGACGCATTGCTCTGATCTTTGTTTCTCAGAAGGATGGTTGAGACATGACTTGGTTGGCCAAATTTACATTTTAAACCTAGTCAAACTTTATAGTAACAATTAGTTCTCATATTAAGGTTGGAATAGCCCAAAACATACAAAAGTGGTTGATATGAGTCTAATTAAGCGTCCAACCCATTGCTGCTTCTAAGGATTTAGGAAAGAAGGATATAAAATATATTTTAATTTTTAGTTTTCTATTTTATTTGGAGAAGGCTGATCATTGTATGGGCACTTCCAATAACAGCAACAGCAGAATCACCAAGAAACTATAAGGGCACCACAAAGGAGCTGAAGCTACCTCATGTTGCCAGAAGGACCTCCAGTGGAAGGAAAAGATGGAGTGTTAGGTGAGGCGTGTGCAAAAACTGAACATGAATGAGGTAAATGGTTCAATGAGAGGGAAAAATGGGTAATTAAGATGGCACAAAATTGATGGATGCGGGATGGCAGGTGGCCAAACAACTAAGCCTGGAAGTGATCCATAAGGTGAGAGTCAGTAAGAGTTGCAAAGCTTTACAAATGGCTAGGATAGTGTTAGAAAGTGCGTCAAGGACAGTAATGTGGATTGTCCATAACACTACTACAACAATTAGGTCACGGAGAGAAGTGTGGATTGGGGAGTTTATGGAAAATATGAAGATGCACTTAGACAGGCTGAAAGTCTGTACTCACTTCTGGAAAAAGAAGTGCATATCATCTCACCATATTGCCTTTGATGGTGGGCAAACTTTCAAGCGATGGACTAATGACCTATATTGACCACACACAATGAATGAAGACTGCGAGGCATTGTACCACTCAGCAGTCTGGTACACCTTTCTCAGGCATCTCCACACATGGGCGAAAATCTGGTGTTGTAACAAAGGATGGTGTGTGTACCGCCAAATGCCCTTTTATGTTTTCAAAGAGAACAGGATGTCAAGTTTTTCAAGGTAGTCCAGACAGCAATGAGGGGGGACATTGGGGTACCAGGTAGCTTAAACTGACTTGGCCATGGACTTTATTAGATTTTGATGGTTGAATCAAAGATAAATCCTTTATGAAAACCATCAATGCTAATAGATTGATCCCATTGATGGATCCTTTAATCTTTCCCGACTTATCTGAAAAGCTATCTTCATTCCAAAACCACCTCAATTGTTTTTAAATTGTCCCAATTATTATAGCTAATAATAGCTATGATATTATTACATTATAGCTATTATGGGTCCAATTGGGTACAAAGTGGTCTCATGGCATTAACTTATTGCACCTCCTAAATTGGCGCACTAATCTTAATGCACTAAGGCGGAAGTTAAGTTTGAGTAATGAAACAGATTTAATAAACACTTAAACATAGATGTCCCAAATAAGGCATACTTTGTGCTATTGAGAGGACTGCCAACGTCCCAATTAGGGGTGCGTCATCTTTTATGTTCATATATATTTTATTCCCCATTTATTGTTATTTGTCGATTTATGATGTAGCTCCAATTGGGAAGATTTTGAGGTTGAGTTTGCAACCCAAAATTGTCCCAATTATGAGTGTAAAATTGCCTTCAATTGGGCTGAAATGATTGTTATTTTTAGTCAATTCAAGGGCCAAATTGACTTGGGAATATTTCATGATTATCGCCATGACCAGCAGAGGATTGGCATAATATGAATGAACTCATTTAATAGATGAGTTCAGCCAGGAGATGCCCAAGAGGTATAAAATACTGGAGCCTGGCCAATTTAATAAATCATCATTTACCATTATATTGATCATTAATAGCTACTATCGCTTAGTTTATCAATTATTGTTGTCCATCTGTCATCTATCTGATATTCATACCTGTTGCCTTTCCACTATATTAAATAGTTGTGTGTGTTTATACTTCCCAAAGAGAAGTACATAGTTACCTGCTGGAGAAGTAGTCCTGATTTAGAGGAATAATTTCCTAGTTTTTGTATGAACATAAAAGGTATCATATTTGTTGTTGTCAGTAGACTTAAGAATGGTGAGAATACCGGAGTTACTTGGTTATTATCAAGGATTATCTGAGAATCTACTTCCTGATTAGAAGCAGGAGTTTCATTTGAAAAGCGAGTTTTTATCCTCAAATTCATTGTTAAGTCATTTTATATTGCACCATCGGCTGAAAAAATCAACATTTTGATGCTCACTCAAACAAACAATTACCTTAGTATGAATATGGACGATCAGCTTTCAAAATTTGCCTAAAAGTACACAACAACAAAATGGAAACAAGCGATGTTCAGCTCATTGAACATTTTACATCAAATCATTCCAACAATGAGGAGGGTAATGAGTACTCATTAGAGCTAATAGCAACTGGATCATGCACAACTTTACCTTCTAATATGGCCGAGTTTACCCAGGCCAACATTAAGGAAATGTTGGAAACCCTGTTTCGAGGCTACCAGGTTGGTTCTTCTGCAATTGACCTAAGCTTTGGTCTATTTTATTATATGAAGGATCAAGCACTGAAGAACGAATCTTATCAAAAATACAGAGAAGCAACCATGGCTGCTTTGGCAAAAGACTTCAGGAGATTCAGGCCAACACATATATATATTTGGTTAATTTTGTACAACCATTTATTAAGCATTCTCAACGCATCTTTGCATGTCAAAATCTTGAACTTTGTCATCTTCACCGTATTCAAAATGAGGAACGGTCAGCCCATGCTCACTTTTTAGAGAAACCGGATACTTTTATTGCAGAAGTGAGCAAAGCAATCATTTTAAACACTGGAGCTGGAGCAGAAGCTCATGACCGAATTGATGAGTTGGTAACTCAACTTAACAAAGGCGTCCCAAAGATAGAAACACATTTGCTGAACAATTTGGGATTCTTAAGTCATTGGAAACAGGATATCACCAACCACTGCATCAGACTTGAGAAGCAGTATCATTATGTTGCAGCCAATACGGAAAATCTTCTACAACAGGGTTATGATATAAGAAAAACCCTTCAAGAGTTGGAGGAAAAATATGTCAAATTGGAAGATTATATTCAGACCAAATTTTCAGCTACTCAGAGGGATATTAAGGCATTAGTCCAGCTACCTCTTGCTACAGTACAACCAGATAATTCAGATATCAAGGCCAAATTAGCAAACATATGGTCAAGTATATCTGAACACCGTACTTCCAATACAATTTTATTTGAGGAGAAAACCAACATGGAGAGTTGACTGTCACTTGCTAATACCAGGATGTTAAGAATGTCAGAAGAAATGAAAGCACTTTCAGCCCAAGTGACATTAGCTCAAGCAGATCTCTCTCAAGCTAACAAGGAAATGGAGTATCTTAAGACTAATAGTTGCAAGTGTGCAATCAGAATTGGGGAGGAGAGGATGAAGAAACATCTCCAAAGACACGCCAAGTTGCGCTTAAGAAGCCACATCAGTCCCAATTTTGGAAAACAGAGTTGAGCAATTCGGATGATTATCATGAGGCAGATGAATATTATGGGATGATGTATTGAATACACGAAACATTCCATGAGTACTACTTCTATACCCACTCTAAGTCGTTTGCAGCATCCTATTCTTCTCAAAGGTTCTCCAAGTCGGTCAAACTTAAGAAGAGAAACTGCCTCTCCAGTTAGGGACTCAGGCAGAGACAACTTCAAACCACTTAATTTGCCAAAATTTGATAAAGAAGGCAATGTATACTCCTTCTTGAAGCTTTTTGAGAAGGCTATGAGAGGAGCGTCTGATCATGCAAAAGCGACAACCCTCATCAATTGTTTGGACTCACACAGCAGACCTCACAATGCCCTATTTAGGGGAATATTGGTCTTACAATGAGGCCAGACAGGCTGTCATTAAGGAAGTCGGTGGGCCCAAAAAGCTGTCTTTCCAAAAGATGGAGCTCTTAAATATTAAGTTTAGACCAAATGAGTCTATAAAAAATTTTGCTGATCGATTTTTCCATGAAGCTCAAGTACTCCTTGGATCAAACATTATGACTGAATATGATGCATTAATCACCATGGAACATACTGTACAGCCCTATTGTGATTTGTAATGAGTAATGATTCCTGCTTTTAATCACAATATGGAAATAAATAGACTTGTGGACTATTTATGCCGCTGTGCAAGGAGCTTTGAGGAGCCAAATCAGCCAAACATTCCACAACGGGTGCGCCCTCAACATAGATTTAGTATTAAGAGTCACAATCAAGAAAGAAATGGGAATCCTAAGGAGCAGAAACCCAACCGTCCCAAATCTAGTGCTATCACTTGCCATTGTTGTGGTAGAAAAGGGCACTTTGCCAGCAAGTGTTGTGCCTTAGTGGATGGTAAAACAGGAGTTAATGTGGCTTACAAAGTCGAAAAGGACACAGATTTGGGAAAAGGGAAGGTGGAGTTTAGGCGGACTTCTCTACTACCACTCATCATACCAGAAACATTCCTCCTGATCCTGGAAAACTTTTTTGTGTCCTATTTAATTAATGAATATTCCTTACATCATATTCTGGCTAACAATGTATATATGGTTACAAACAGATCCCAAAAAGGCCAAAAACCAGGTGAAGCCTCAGAAGAGGCCTGAATATAGGTGGCCAAACCATATGCTAAGCAAATTATGGACCATGGCCCTGATCCTCATACTACTTGCTCTCATGACCTGCCCTCCTTAGAAGATGTACAGGTCGCAATCCCTATGCAAACTCTGGCAGAAAACTTCCCTGAGATATGTTCTTGCCTCAAATTGCACTTGGAGTTGGGCAACTTTGAATCTATTCACTTAATAAACACTTATGAACCATACTCTGAGTGTACCTATGCCAATATTGCTGTCAATAAGGTCCATGTTTGGGCCATTATTGATAGTGGAGCTCCTTTAAATATCTTCAGCACTGAGTTGGTATAGAAGTTAAGAATAGCTCCGGATGTTGCCCATGATCAAGAATACGGCACTGTAGGAACACATACCACCAGAGCTCTTGGGGCTTATAGCGCCTTACCTTTAAGGTTTGGGTCTTTAGTAGTATCTGCTCCGGCTATAGTCTTGACTAATCAGAACTAGGAGGTCCTTATTGGCACTGATTTTATGAGAAGATATGGAGTGGTTACTAGTCATAAGGATGACACCTTAACTATCTTGAACCAAGCCATCCCTATTTACTATACAAAGAATGCAAAATTGGAACTAAAGAGGCCTAATCTGTTTATTAATTTGGCCTATCATGATGGAATAATCCCTATCAAATACCATAATTTGAAGTTCCATATCAAGTCCCTGCCAATGAAAATCCACAAGTCTAAAGGAATACCCCTCTGAGCATACAGGGAGCTAACTCTGGACTCTGGAATGAAGGCAGTAGTCCCGACTAGGCTGGCAATTCAAATCCCAGAAAGACTTTATAGTGAAGTTTATCAACCTTGGTCCCAAACTCAACTTGAACCTAATGTGGCGCCTGGGGTAATTACTCCTGGACATCAAGAAATTAGTGTCCTCAGTGCAAACATGCAGAATTGACCAATTTTTATCAAAAGACACCAGGTGGTTGCCTATCTTAATTTGATTCCTATCAAGTAGATTAGATCTTTCAACAATTTTGGAACCCTGGATGAGCTAGGGCTTCCCGATGATGAGTTGGATTATGTACATAGTGTCATACCTGTGGCCGATTTAGGGGAACTAAATGATCAGGAAAAGGACTGAGTTCGAGGATTATTCAAGAAATATTATGAGATATTCGCCAAGGATGATTTTGACCTGGGATGTGCGAGAGGAGTAACCCATATGATAGATACTGGGGACCATATACCTATCTGATTGAGGCCAATTAGGCGTTTGAAAACCACTGAAGAGGTTGTGTCAAAGGAAATTAAGGAACTTCTCAACCGGGTATGTTGATGCCATCTAAGAGTCCGTGGGCTGCCCCAATTCTCATTGTAAAAAAGAAAGATGGGAGCAATAGGGTTGTTATTGACTACCAGAAGCTTAATAACATTACCAAAGAGGATTCCTATTCTCTTCCGCATATTGACAATACCCTAGACAGGCTTAGGGGTGCAAAGTTCTTCTCAGTGATGGATTTAATTAGCGGATATTGGCAAATAGATCTGCCCAAAGCTGAGCGAGAAAAGTGCGCTATTATTACCCAAGAAGGGTTATTTCAACCAACGCGGATGCCCCAAGGACTCTGTAATGCTCCAGCAACCTTCCAGAGAGCGATGGACACTATACTGGGAGATCTTAAAGTGTAATGTGTACTAGTATACCTAGATGATATAAACGTATTCAGCCGTACCTTTGATGAACATCTGGAACACCTGAAAGAGTTTTTCAAGAGGTTATCTGCTGCTAATTTAAAGATCAAGACCAGGAAGTGTCAATTATTTAAAGACCAGCTGGAATACCTTGGGTGTGTGATTGATAAAGAAGGTCTTCGGCCACAACCGGCCAAATTAGAAGCAATACCTAAAATGAAGAGGCCCAAATCCAAGCGGGACATTCAAGTATTTTTGGGTATGATTGGGTACTATCACCGATTTATTGCCGACTTTGCTCAAATCAGAGAACCTTTATTTTATCTACTTAAAGATAAAGTCTCTTTTGAATGGAATTTGGCCTTCCAGGAAGCATTCAGCCAGCTTTGTTTGGCCCTATTAGTTGCACCAATATTGTGTTATCCTGACTTTGACTGAGAGTTTATTGTCCAGACTGATGCATCATTAATGGCAATTGGAGCCGTTTTGTCCCAAGTTGGAGAAGATGGAGAAGAGTACCCAGTAGCTTATGCTAGTTGGACCCTAAATGCCCATGAAAGAAATTATACTGTGACAGAAAGAGAGTGTTTGGCTGGTTTATATGTCCATAAACAATTTCGAGTATACCTTCATGGAGTGCATTTCATTGTGGTTACTGATTATGCATCCCTAAGCTGGCTTAACAACTTGAAGGAACCAGAAGGACGTTTGACTCGCTGGGCACTTAAGCTGCAGGCTTATGACTATACCATCAAGCACCAGGCTGGTGCTAAGCATCAGAATGCTGATTTTTGTCCCATCTGCCCATTGTGGTAACCCTCTGTCAGCCTGCGGATGCCTTGTTTCAGAAGATGGTTAGTGGAACTTTTGCTGATGAGCTCAAACAAGTGCAGAAAATTCTCTCTGAATTAAGAAAGGATACTTTTACTGAAGAAGGAGTCTTATTCAAGGTGATTGATGGGAAGAAATATATATTCCCACGTCCCTCAGCTTGAGCAGATCTAATTTTGGCTGCTCATAAGGCCACCGGCTATGGAGGCTTTAGAAAACAAAGGAGCATTTAAAGCAAAAAAAACTATTGGTAATCGATGCATTTTAGACATCAATGAAACTTTGAGCTGTTGCCAAGAGTGCCAAGTGGAAAACTCTTTCAAAAAGCTACTTCTTACCAGCTTGTTCAGCCCAAATTCAATTGGCATACTATATCCATAGATGTGGTTGGACCCTCCCAATTAAGAATGCAAAAGCCAGAATATTATTGTGGCAATTAATCACTTGACAAAACTGGGTTGAAGCCAGGGCTACTAAAGACTTAGGAGCCTCAACAACTGCTAAATTTATCTTGGAGTATGTTATTTATCAGCACGTATGTCTTTAATTCATATTAATGGATAATGGCACAAATTTCACTGCGGTTATTCTCCAGAAGCTTAATGAATTAATGGGGGTGCGTGGTGTTCTGTCAACTCCATATCACCCAGAAACAAATGGTGCAGTGGAACGAGTTAATGGAACACTTGTCAATATCTTAAGGAAACTGACTTCTCAGAAGCCCTCCAAATGGAGTACACTCCTCAATTCAGCCATTTTTGCCTACAACATCTCTTACCATTTGGCCATGAAGATGTCTCCTTTCCAACTTCTATATGGGAAGCATCCAGCCTTACCACCATTGTTGTATTCCTTTCTACAAAAACCCCAGGAATTGAGTTATTCTCAATATGTCAAGAGGCTTGCAGAAACCTAAATTAAACTGCAAGCCCAGGCTTTCAATAATAACTTCAAATGTCGTAAGGCCTGACATGAAAAAGATCAAAAAACCGATATGATCTGCCCAAATTTGCTGTGGGGGATGAAGTATTACTTTGTAATACCCATAATTTGGGTCGAACACACAAGTTAAATTGCATTTGGGTTAGCCCATTTGACGTTATAAAGAAAACTTCAAACTTTTCCTACTCTATTAAGGAGAAAAATTTGGGGCATGTATATAATTGAGTCCATGCTAAATTCTTAATGAAGTTTAGGAAGTAGGCCAATTAGAAGAGAAGAATTAAAACATAAGTATATACAAATATTTGAAAATTTTAGTTATGAGAAAAAGTAATAATAATAAGAAAAAAATATATAATAGTAGTAAAAAATTATCTATCATCTATATACATAGTAAAAAAAGAATAAGATTTTATATTCCAAGTAATAAGATAATTGTAAAATTTAATAGATAAAAACTTGTTTTATTCTTCCACTTTGAGGGGAGAGGAAACTCAGAAACTAATTCTTCATCTTTGTGCACCAATTTGGCCCAATCTAGCGGATAAATGAAAAAAACAGGGCCAAATGGACATCATTAAAGTTGGAAAAAATAATATGATACTTTAACCAGGAATTTAGAACAATCTAAATGCATATTCATATAAAATGTTTGGTCCAATTAGTTAAAAATAATGACGTTGTTTGGGAACAAGAGCAGTGATGAATTTCTGATATACTGAAGTGGTGTTGTTTACAGATATAAAGAAAGAATCAGAAAACTTAGGGTTTATATTCCAGTCAAGTGGGGGAAATGTTAGTTTTTGATGGTTGACTCAAAAATAAACCCTTTGAGAAAACCATCAATGCCAATAGATTAAGCCCATTGGTGAATCCTTTAATCTTTCCTGACTTATCTGCAAAACTAATTCATTCCAAAGCCACCTAAATTGTATTTATGTTGTCCCAATTATCATAGCTAATATTAACTATGATATAATTACATTATGGCAAATTATGGGTCCAATTGGGTATAAAGTGGTCTCATGGCATTAACTTATTGCACCTCCTAAATTAACGCACTAAACTTAATGAACTAAGGCGGAAGTTAAGTTTGAGTAATGAAACAGATTTAATAAACACTTAAACATAGATGTCCCAAATAAGGCATACTTAGTGCTATTGAGAGGCATGCAACGTCCCAATTAGGGGTGCGTCATCTTTTATGTTCATATATATTTTATTCCCCATTTATTGTTATTTGTCGATTTATGATGTAGCTCCAATTGGGAAGATTTTGAGGTTGAGTTTGCAACCCAAAATTGTCCCAATTATGAGTGTAAAATTGACTTCAATTGGGCTGAAATGATTGTTATTTTTAGTCAATTCAAGGGCCAAATTGACTTGAGGATATTTCATGATTATTGCCATGACCAGCAGAGGATTGGCATAATATGAATGAACTCATTTAATAGATGAGTTCAGCCAGGAGGTGCCCAAGAGGTATAAAATACTGGAGCCTGGTCAATTAATAAATCATAATCATTTACCATTATATTGATCATTAATAGCTACTATCGCTTAGTTTATCAATTATTGTTGTCCATCTGTCATCTATCTGATATTCATATCTGTTGCCTTTCCACTATATTAAATAGTTGTGTGTGTTTATACTTCCCAAAGAGAAGTACATAGTTACCTGCTGGAGAAGTAGTCCTGATTTAGAGGAATAATTTCCTAGTTTTTGTATGAACATAAAAGGTATCATATTTGTTGTTGCCAGTAGACTTAAGAACGGTGAGCATACTGGAGTTACTTGGTTATTATTGAGTATTATTGGAGAATCTACTTCCTGATTAGAAGCAGAAGTTTCATTTGAAAAGCGAGTTTTTATCCTCAAATTCATTGTTAAGCCATTTTAGCTTGCACCATCGGCTGAAAAATTTAACAGACTTCTTTCTTGAAATGAGGACTAGGGTGACCCCTCTGGCTGGTGTATCCACTGATGATGATTATTCACTCAGCGCTCTGCATGGATAGGAGAATATGTTTAAAGTGGGATGGCTTCCCATGTAGCCCGCAGAAGAGGGATGAGAGGCCAGATAGTTAAGCAGGGAATGGGGGTGGATAGAATTGCGTAGGCAAAGTGCATGGGCAAAAATTGGAGCAGGCCGCTTGTGACCAGTGCTAATCTAAGAGTTTGGTTTGGTGACTGTGGTGATTCATGTGCAAAGTATTTTAGTGGCATGGGCTTTAAATTTGAGCAGGCCCATACCACCACTATGCTGAGGACTAAACATGACATCCAGGCGCACTTGGTGAGTGCAGCCTAACTAAAGCTAACCTTGTATGAGGGCATATAAAGAGGTGAAGAAAGAGGGTGGAAAGAGATGATATGGTCCCAAAACCAGACTTTGGACAGGAGCATAGAATTGGCAAGCATAACCCGGCCTGAGAGTAATCTGGTGGGCTCTGAGAGCGACAATTCGCTTTGTGACATTATCTAGGATGTGGTGCTCCATTAGTAATTAGGTGAAACCTCTCGCCTCCAGCCACACTCCCAAATGGCACACCAGACCAGCAGTGAGTCTTGACATTAAAGGGAGTACAAGCGGGGTGGTGTGAGATGGTCATGGCAAGCGTATCAGAGAGCTAGCTACCGTAGCAGGCTGACTAAGGGGCGCCAATGACCAGTGTGTTTGTACTAGCCACAGAGAATGATTTCGGTTTTAGAGGCATTAAGGGTAGCATTATTGACCCTGGAGTAATCCTGTATAGTTGCCTCTAGCGCGCATGTATCATGGTTGTCAAACACCCCAATTACACAATCATAAGTGAATGCCAGCATCCTAACAGGTGCTTGGTTTTGCACATGTACATGCAAGGCGTTCATTCACATTGCATTAAAGTGGGTTGAGGCTGAAATTGTACAATAGCGGACTTAAAGGATCCCCCTGGCGGAGATCCCTTTGAGGGTGAACCTAATCAGTGAGGAAACCAGAGACACGCAAAGCCATCGTGGCAGGCTCCGTGTGCAACATCACCCAATTTATGAACTGGTGGGGGAGGTGGAATTTGTGAAGCCAGAATTTGAGGTATTCTTAGTTGACCATATCATAAGCTTTTTGTTGGTCTAAGAACATAAGCGCCCCAGTAGCCATGGATACGCAGACATTGGCTACGGTGTGTATGTTGTCCCATATTGACTGCTTGGGGATAAAACCAAACTGCTCAGAGGAGATTACTTCAGAGGCAACTTCCCCTAGGCGGTTGGCCATAACTTTAGTAAATAACTTAGTGTCTGTATTAGTAGGTGATATGGAGCTCCAGTTTGCCAAGTACAGATTATACCCCATCTTATACAGCGTTATCCTTTAGGCCTCCTGGACCCCAGGAAGGAGGCGCGTTTCTAAAAGACATTTTTTCATTGAAGCAAGCATTAGCGATGAGAGATAATTAAAATATTGCTTGTAGAACTTATACAGAATTCTATCTGGACCTGGGCACTTCCTGTGTGGTGCACCACTAATGGCATACCATTGTTTATCACAAGTAATTAGATTCATTAACAACAAAACTTTTCTCTCTCGTTGCAATCAGTTTGCAACTTATTCAATTCAAGTCTGATTCTAGTTTGATAATCTCACAGAGGAGATTAGTCTGCACCCATGTCAGGGAGCAGTTGGGCAAGTAAGGTAAGAGGAGCAGGTGGTAGGCCCGCGGCCTCAAACGTTTGAAAACACCCTGGAGAAACCGGCGGAATAGAAAAAAATAAAAAAACTGACGGTCACTATTTCCCCAGAAGTCCTCACTTGGCAAGCACGATGCAACCAGTACATCAACACGCCGCACTCCCAACCACTCTTGTTGGTGATATATGGAGTCCTTGTGTTTCTGGACATCCAACAAACAGCTTTATGGGAAAGATTATGTGAGGATGTGCACACTTTTTCCTGACTACGGTGTACATTGCACCTCACTCCATGTCATGCAGTCAGCTGGACCTCAGTTTCAAAACAAGGAGGTAGCAGATGAAGCTGCTGCGGTGCGCGTTGTGATTGACCTCCCCAAAGGGCAGCAGGTCATTGAAACTAAGCGCACCAGATGGACAAAATCCAACCAAATTTTCCTCACGTTTGACTTTTTGCCTACTACAGTAAAACGTGCCATTTTGGAGCAGCACCTGAAAGATAGTCTCATCTTATATGGCAAAGTAAAATCTTTCCAGATACAACGCTTTAGGCTGATGCCACACCTGTGCACCAGCAAAGCCATCGCAGTTCTGACCCCAACTGAGGAGATCGCAAAAGACCTAACCCAGATCCCGCACTCCACATATATCAATTTGAAGGGCATACCACCCACCCTTTCTGGGTAACCGTGAACAGCGCACCCCATCTGCACCCACTGTGATGCGTTCAGCCATAAGGCACATGTATGCCCCACCAAGGGGGGCATCACATTCCAAGAGCACCCCTTGGCAGCCATGGCCAGTGGAGAGGCGCACTATGAACCAACCGCAAGCACCAAAGAGGCTTTCCCATGGGGAGCACAAGGCTGCTACCTACTGGTTAAACCTATTTCCCCACAATAGCGGAAGAAGGCCAAGCAGGCCTGCAGGGCTGCGGCTAAGGAAGCGGCCAAAGTCACAACCGCTATCCCACACTCCCAACGCCAGGAGGACATCAAAACCTTTGAGGCGGAAGCAACTTGGAGATCCTCAACCAATCCGATTGGGAAGCCCATGCCAATTGGGCCACCCAATCTGAGGATCCAATGGGTGACTCGATCTCACCCAATCTTTGCAACTAAGCTCTGATTGAAACTGACCTGGGGTCCAACCTACCTGAAATTTTTTTGACCCAATTGTTGGTGCACTGAACTCATCTTCACCGCAAAAAATTCGTTTAATGTCAGGGAAACAAAAAATGAAGGCAAAAGCCAACGCGAACCTTTCTGCTAAAATCAACAAAACTACTGATAGCATTGCTGCAAACACCCACACTGCCGTGAAGGCCCATAATGATCTAGAGGAGGTTAGTGGTCCTGGGTGCCCACCCCTCACACCTAAGGTGCAATGGAGGAAACCTTCAATTTAGGGACGTTGAATATCGCCAGACTCAAGGCCTCGCCATCCTGGGCTAGGAAACTGAGTTTTTATAAAAAAATTTACCCGTGGATATCCTGGCCATCCAGGAGTCCCACTGTCTGCGAGGTTCTGAGGATGCTTGGAAAACCATGCTCCTCCCCTCTCTATCCTTTTGGTCAGAGCACTGTGGGGTGCTAGTTTGAAAATAAATTTTTCAAATTTTTATCATCAGAATCCTTCCTCAATGGCTGAGTCCTCATTGTCACTTTCTTGGGGGCTGATATGGTGCACGCTATCATCAACATCTATGCCCCAATCTGTACTTGAGAGCTTCGAGAATTTTTCTCACTGGTCAAATACCTCCCGTTACCCCCAGACACCTTTATAGTCAGCGACATGAACTGTTAGCTAAACACACCCACAGACCGTTGGCCTTACTCCCCCATGTCCCCCAGGGTCACGTAGAACTTTGCGTTCTAAAGGCCACCCTTGGGTTAATGGATGCGCTGCTACAGCAAGCCCCACTGCTCAAAAACATGATTCGCCCCCACGTCCACAACAGCCAATTAAGCACTATGACTCGCATCGACCTTATCCTTACACTGGCGAAATTCCAACCTCACATTTCCCACTTCCAAACAACAAAAATTGAATTCTCTGACCACCAGCTGGTCTCAATAACCTATCACCTACCTGTCACAGTGGCTAAGGCCCCACATTGGTGCAAACTCCGCCCTCCCCAAAATTGTGTTGCCAGGAATTTCCACTTGGGTGGAATCAGCAATTTTGGCAAAAAGTTTGTTACACCGTTTTGCATGGACCCCATCTCCACATGGGCAGCCTTCAAAGAGGATACCATCTGCCACTCTCGCCACCTCTCCTCCTGATGCTCATGAGCCACATCGGCTGTCATTTCGCGCGCTCTGGCAGAGTTGGCACACCTGGAGTCCAACATCCTAGCTACAGGCTACAGCCCTGCATGGGGCCAGAAGTGAATGGAAGCAGCTGCCCGCCTCAACGTGCTTGAAGGCAACACAAACATCAGGTTTGTGTTCAATACATGGCCAAACGCATTACAGAGGGCAACAAGTGCACCGCAAATTTTTAAAAATTTCACACCATGCCAGAGCGTGGCCTGCACATAGGTGCGAGGATCAGATGATTCCATCATGGATATGCCAGCTGAAGTGACAATCAAAATACAAAAAGATTTATCCAAGTTATAACGATCTGATCCAATTTAGCCGGCTAAAGTGGCGGAATTTTTCGACTGAACCCACATCTGCACCATTTCCTGATAACCGGAAATAATGAATTTGATTACTACAAATGAACTATGGACAGCCATTCGCGGTGCATCAAATCGGAAATGCCCAGGCCAGATGGCATTCCATATGAATTCTATAAAAAGTACTTCAAATATATATCCCCACTGCTGCTTGCCTCACTTAACCAGAGCCTTCTGGAAATGCGCCTCCTACCAGGAGGACAAGAGGCCTTCACTGTCACACTCTTCAAGAAAGGGGACAAGCTAGACTTAGCCAAATGGCGCCCCATTTCTTTAATTAACACGGATACAAAAATTTTAACTAAAATAATGGCTAACCGTTTAAAGATTGTAGCATCTGCCACCATCTCCCCAGAACAATTCGGTTTCATACCCAAAAAGGTTGATTTGGGACGACGTGCACTCTGTGGCTAACGCATGCCAGTCCACAGCCTCTGGGGCAATTGTATTCTTAGAACAACAGAAGGCCTATGATAGAGTTAATTTGGGAATACCTCAGGGCCTGCCTCCATCAATTCCGCTTACCCCCTTGCTTCATCAACTGGGTAATGCTGCTCACGGAATCTTCAACAATGGCAGTGCGTGGCCCTGGCTTCCTAACAGAAATAGTACGCCCTCAAAGGGGCTTACGACAAGGGGACCCCCTCAGCCCACTCTTATACAACTTCAGCCTTTACCACTACTTCGAAAAATGAATGCCCAACTCACTGGGGTCCATGTACCAAGCTAAGCACCAGTCAAGATGATGGCGTTTGTAGACTACTGTGTGGTAGGGGTGTCTAATATTAGAGACACACGCGCGCTTGAAGCTCTCATCCAGGAGTACTTCCAGGTAAGTAATGCTGCACTGAATGCTTCCAAACTGAAATCATCCTCCTTGGTCGGTATCAAACCTGCTGGGCCCTAGCGACCAGTGCCCAGCCCGGCCCATCTTCTCGCACACATGCTCGCCCTCCCAGCTCAACCCACACCGCCCCACTAGTGCTCCCCTTCATGCCACGCCCTACCATAGAGCTGTCCGCCATCTGGGCGTGTGGGTGGAGGCAGGCGGGTATGCATCAGCAGTGATAGAAAGTCATATTCTAGACAACGTGACGAAGCGCATCGCCTTACTCAGAGCCCAACCTACTTCCCTTACTGGCAGGGTCGTTTTAGCCAACTCTATGCTCCTCTCCAAAGTCTGGTTTGGAGCCCACGCCATCCCCTTCTCCCCAGGCTTTTTCAAATCCTTGTATGCCCTTCTGCAAGGATGGCTTTGGTTAGGCCGCCCACCACCAGTACGGCTAGAGGTCATGTCTGGCCCTCATCATCGTGGTGGCATGGGCCTGCTTGACTTCAAAGCCCATGCTGCCAAGATCCTGGGCACCTGGATTGCGGCCGTCACCGCCCCTATGCTCCCCTCCCAACACTGGTCCCACACAGCCTGCTCCAACTTCTCCCACGCCTTGGGCCTTAACAATCAATCAAACCCTCACTCCTTGATGAAATACCTGGCTTCACACCCATCGGCCACAGGTCCTCACAGGACTAAAACGCAAGACAAACGAATCCTCCTCTCCATGTGGAGCGCAGAGTGAAGAATCCGTATTAGTGGACACACAGCCCAGAGAGGCCGCCCCTCTTCTCAGTTCACACAAGAGGTACAGGGGTTACCCATTCAAGATGGCGTGATCCCCACACGCCCTCATGTCCTATCCAGGGTGGACTACCTGGACATGATGGACTTTCCTTACTCCATTGAGACTCAGAAGACTATTTGGAAATATGCACACCACCCTCTGTTGCAGCCTCAAATCCTCTCCCATGTGTGGCGCTGCCTGAGGTGGGTGTACCATACGGTTGAGCGCTCTTATGCTTTACACTCATCCTGCGTCGTGTGTGGCCAGTATGGAACGCTGTTCCACCGCATGGAGAAGTGTCCTACCTCTAAAGTGATATGGCGCGAAGTTCAACGTCTGCTTGGCCAGGATCAAACACATCCCTTCAGTCTGTCAAGAGATATGTTTGCTTTATCAATGGCCTCCCCCTTCCACCCTCCCTCTGTGCTCTAGTGGTTGCAATCGCCATGTGGACTATCCACACGATTGTCTTGGATGCCATCGCAGGCTCCACCCCCACCCTCCCAGAAGCTGTCCACAGATTCCGGTCTCATTTTGGTGGGCACTTTCAGGTGTGGATGTTTGGATACCTCCTACTTCATCGCCGACAGCTGGTCTCCTCCTGGTTCCCAGATTGGTTCATCAAATCATACCTTTCCTACACACGTGTTCAATTGTGGCTACGGCCCCTTCACACGTTCCCTCCCCCTCCCCATAGTGGCGTTCCCGCTAGCAACAAGAGATAGCATTGCTTCTCTGGGGAGCCTTCCCTGTTACTAAGTTCTGTTCCTTTCAGGCCAAATTTGGAAGTGTCGTCCCATGGTTGGCCTTCCTCACAATAAACTTAAATATTTAACCAAGGTAAGCTGACCATGGGACAAGCAATACCGATATACATAGGGGAAGGCGAAGTGGAGCTGAATTAGGCACCCCAGAATAGATGAGCTACCCCTGTTGCTAATTGTACCTCCAGGTGTGTGGGGGGGATTGAGTATGCTATCCTGAAGGGGTATCCCCTGTTGTGGAGCAGGTGTGTATGAAGGGGTATGTGTGTAGGAACCATACTGGGAAACATGACTCTTCAAGCCTTTGCTGCCTCAGCTTCATGTATCCATAAAACCAGGCTTTGAAGTGTTCCAGTAGGTGAATGTGGAATCTACTGATTATACCACGGATGGTTGGTATGGTACTCTTGAACGCATCCAAAGCAATGGTGTGGATTGTCCACATTGCAATGGATATATATTAGGGAGCAGAGGGTAGGTGGTATTGAGTATATGAGATGGAACGCAAGAACGCTCCTGGAGATAGAAGAATCCTGGTTATTTTGGATCCTAAGCAGGCGCGCAACTTCCCTCCATATGGCTCTTGATGGGGGACGTGCTTCAAGGCGTTGGTTTAGGGTGCCATCCCCTCCGCACACTGTGCACTTCAAATGAAGAGTTGGAGCGATCTGCTGTTCTATAGGCTCTTCTGAGGCAGCGCCAAGTGATAGCTCTTACCCTTTGCTGGAGGAGCGGATTTTGTGTTAGCCTCCATATTGGCTTCTTCATTGTTATGTCATATGGGATGTCTAGAGTATCCAGGCATTCAATTCTTCCTATGTTTGAGGCCACATTGTGTGTTTCCCTCTGAAGTTGTCAACTGGGTTCCTTAGTGTGAAGTGGGCTCTGGGCCTGTCCCTCCCCTGACTAGTGCCTGTGAGTGTAACTGACCACCCCATGTGTCAGATGATGCGGAGGAGGTGTTTGAAGTGTGGGGAGTTCCATGAGGGCCCACTGTGATGGGGTGTTTTTCGAGGTATGTGAGCAGGCTGAACGGGATGTGTGGGTTTGATAGTTTTTGCGCCTGTGAAAAGTTGGCCCTCGCTGCTCTGGATCAATGTTGTTGTGGGAGGTCTGAGGTAAGGACTTCCTTTATCCAGGTGCCCAGTATACGGTTGGCGTGAACCTCAAAGTCCATTAGGCCCATGCCTCCAATGAAGCGTGGGCCAAAGAGAGTTTCCACCTGTAAAGGTGGCTGGGTCCCAGGCCACAGCCATCCCTGGATAAGCTCGCGTATTGAGGATATGAAAGTAAGTGAGAAGTATATTGCATGTGCGGGGAACCACAGCATTGGGAGGATGAGTGAGTTGGCAACTGTTACTCGCCCTTTTAATCCTGGGGATTTTCTGTTAATGGAAGCTACACGGTTGGTCGTCCTCTGTAGTAGTTTGTTTTCCATTGTATCGTTGGCGTACCCTCCTGTCTCCAGCCAAACCCCAAGGCGGCGGACAGTGTTGGATGAAGGAGTTGATGTGAAAGGGAGAATGATGGGGTTGTTTCTTCATGGGGTCTGTGAGGTTTGGGTGTTGTAGCCCAGTTGTTGGTGTACTTGCCTAAGAGTATTATTTCCGTTTTCCTTTTGTTGAGCAATGCGTTGCTTACAATAAAATTTTCTATAAAGTACGTTCCAGTTGGCAGCATCATTATTGTTAGCTATACCTGTCACGCAGTCATCCGCAAAGGCTAGTATCTTGACTGGTGACTGGCCTTGTGCAGTTATGCCCATAAGGTGTGAGTTAGAAATGTGAAGGAGTGGATCAAAGCTGAAGTTGTACAGCAGCGTGCTGAGCAGGTCCCCTTGTTTAAGCCCTCTGCATGGTGAGATCTTGTTGGTTAGAAAGCCAGGTCTGCATACAGCCATGGATGCAGATTCTGTGAGGAGCATCGCCCATTTTATGAATTTGGGTGGGAGTTTGAAAGCGCTCAGGCATTCCTTCAGGTATGGCCAGCTAACGCGGTTGTATGCCTTCTCCTGGTCTAGGAATACCAGGGCTCCAGATTCTTTGTATTGACATATGTTGGCGACTGAGTGTATATTGGTCCAGATTGAACGCCAGGGATGAACACAAACTAATTGGGTGACAGGATATTAGAGGCTTTTGTGCCTAATCTGGATGATAAAAATTTTGTAATTAGCTTTGTATCTGTGTCAGAGAGTGCAATTGGGAGCCAGTTGGCCAGGTCCAATTTGCCACCCTTTTTGTACAGGGTTATGACATAGGAGTCTTAGCCTCCAGAAAGGAGATATGTCTCCAGCAGGCAATGGTTCATTGATGGAAAGAGGAGGGGGGCGATTTTATTGAAATATTTCTTATAAAATTTGTAGGGTATCCCTTCAGGCACTGGGCATTTCCTATGAGGTGCACCGCGGGCTGTGTCCCAGAGTTCCTCTTTGTTATTATGTTTAGGAGGTTGTAGTCCAGCGGTACACTTTGTATTCTGGCGATGTGTATAAAATTTTTAATTTTTGGGGAGTCTGTTGGGGTGTCTTGATGTAGTTCTGTATAGTAACGGTGTACTTCCGTTTTTTCTCAGTTGGGTCAGTCGCCACGGTGCCTTCAACTTTGTGGACCTGTGTGCACATGGGCTGGTTGCTGCAGGAGTGGAATTGTTGGAAAAAGTATGGTGAGCTTTTTGCCTTCTTTTATGAACTTACCTTTTCTTAATACCTTGTTTCTGTGTTGGTGTTCAAAAATGAGAGCGTTTAGGCGGGCTGATATTTCTGCCCATTTGTTTCCCCAATTGAGGCTGTAGCCAGACTTTGGGGCGTTGAGCTCAAGGTGATCCAGCTCCACCAAGGTGCACCTGATTGTGGCTGTGTCGTGGTGTACTTATGCGAGGCAAGATGGTGAGTTTTATTTTATTAGGTTGGCTTTATAATTTACTCAAGTTTCAATGGGATCTGACATTAATGGGGTTGCAAATTTTGGGTTTGTGGCCTCATGTTCAACCATGCAAATATTTTGGGCAATTTTATGTTTCCAGGTATAGCTTCCTCCAGGTTGACGCCTGTGTGGGAGTTTGGGTTTTCTGAGAGCTGCAATGAGATGAGCTAGTGGTCAGAGAAATTAACTTTTGTTGCAATTTTGGAAATGTTCAAGCGTTAGGTTTTTGGTACAAGGATGTACTCAATGCAACTCATTGAGATGAGCGTTCCCACATATATGTTGGGGCGGGGCATTATGAGAAGGAGTGGTGACCTGGAGGGAGGGTATCATGTAGGCCTAGGGATGCCTTCATGGCACAGAACTCTTTGTGCCCCGGTGGGTATCCTCTGGTAAAGGCCATTGGTCCATGTTGGAGTTATCCCAGCAGTTAAAGTCGCCCAGTAGAATGGTATCAGGTGGTAGGGTGAGAGTTGTGATGGTGTTGAGAAATTGTTTTTAAACAGCTGTGGTGCACAGTGCATAGACACTTGCTATTGTAATTGTGTCCTCAAAGTTTACAACCGTTGCAACCAAGATTCAGCCATGCAGATATGAGGAAGGATTTGTAATTTTTAGTTTTTTGTTAATTCTGAGGACCACCCCAAAGTGTGTCGTCCATACTGATAGGGATGGTGAGACCGTGGCTGACCAGGATCCTTCTTCCCCCTGTAGACAGTGAGTTTCTTGGATAGCCAAGATATTTACAGGGGGTTTGCAAAGGAAGTCCAGATTTTTGGCTTGGGACGCTTGAGCCCTGGCTCCCACAATATTTAGTGTCCCTATTGTCACTAAGGTGCCCGTGGCGCCTCAGGAGTGGTTGGGAGGGCCTCCTGGTCTACACCTGACGCCCCTATAACTGGTCCTGCTTTGTGTCATAGGGCCAGTATATTATGTGGCATTGTTCGATTCCATAACTTGTGTTGATTTCTTACAGAAATTGCAGTTTTTTAGATTTGTGGCATATTCTTCCACATGTAGACCCTTGGCGAAATGGTGCGGTGTGATGATTTATTTCTGTGTTTTTGGGGTGAAAATTTGGAGAATTAGGTCCCGCTTTTCAACCCATAGTGGAGCTGAATTGGTCTGCTAATTTTGCTTAATTGATGTCATTTGGTAATCCAGTCGCAATGTTAAAAAATAAACATTTTGGGCATACTGCTCTGATTGGGTGACTTGAATAATTTCCTCCATGTACTCCTCAGCTTGGGCATCCTGTTATGATTGGTTGTTTCGGCTGATTTCCTCAATGTCTTCCTGAATTTTGCTAGGGTTGATGGCGGAGGCTGCAAGTGATGCCGCCTTGGCCACTTCCCACTTTCAGGCCTTCTGCAGCATTTTGCATGTTTTTATGTTACTGGGTCTATGATGAGGTAGAACCCATCCTCTTCCCATTGGAAGGCTTTGTTGGAATCTATCATTTTTGCTGATTTCTGCATCATATTTGTCCATGATGTCATCACAGAATTCTGGGGTCATGATGTCTCCTTCACTGGGCATGTATGTTCCTTGTGCCCTAATGCGGTGCAATGGTTGCATATTGGCAGTGCACATTCCGGTGTGACATGAAATGGTTCTGACACCTTCCCATCTGGGATGTGAACTTGAGCTATGCGAGGGATTCTTGTGAGATCCTCTGCCTCCTTGGGGATTGGGTGGATTATGGCGAATTCCATTCCTGTGCACAGGTTTGGCATCAATTGGAATTTTTGTAATTCTAATTGTTTAATATCTCCATAGTGTTTAAGTCTAGCACGGAGCTCCTCATCAATTTGCTTGTGGGGGAGGTTGGTGGGGAGCGAGTCAAAGATTAACAAAGTGTTCACTTTGTTCCATCTGGTGTGCACGGTGCGCAAAATCTGGTTTGCCCTTAGGGAGGGCAGCTTTGACGCATAATTTTATGGCAGCGTCTGTGTCTTCTTTGGTCAGAAAGCCCAGTTTGACTCAACCATGTGGGACCATTTCCATGTTCATGTACACCGCATATGGTAAGAGAGAGGCCTGTGCTTCGCACACATTCTCCCACAGAGTTGGTGACTCAGCCCCTAGGTAGAGTCAGAGCCTGTGCTCTACCTTCAAAAGGGGTTATTTTATACTGGATTTCCATGTACTGGTTGTGTTTCATGGTAAACTCCACAAACTTAGGAGGTGGCTCAGTTTGTGTTTTTTGGTGGCATTGGTTCCCAGTCCCCCTCCAGGGCGTTTCTTGCCCTTTGGCGCACCGTTTTGTCCATTAACTGTTATGGCTTTCGCCCAGTTTAATTTATTTTTGTTGAACACGCCCATCTTTCCTTTGTGATTATCAAAAATTGCTGTTTGAATCAAAATTATAGTAACTAATGTTATTGTTGTGAGAAAGAAAACTCAGACCTTACCAGATATAAATTAATTAAAACTATATGTTAATCTAAATAACAGACATAATTTTTAGATATAACATATAACATATAAAATGAGAGGTCAGAGGACAATGTTAACAATATAAAAACTTAACTAAAGATACTTAAGGAAGAGTTTTTTTGCTTGACAACAATTTCAAGCAATTTTGATTAAAAGTAACCATTTGTTTCTCATTGCCACCTACACCGCATCAGTTTTTATTTATGTCTACGGATCCACCACCTGCTGCCCCAGTATGGGGCAGCGGTGCTCCACCTGATAGCGTTTTCCACCCAGCAGGCAAACGCATGTGGACTAGCTCATCCAGCCTGCCTAATGCATTGGGCCAATTTGTTCCTCCTAGGAAGTCAACATTACACTTAGCGTGTGTCCACCCAAAGCACCCCCACCCCCTAGCCCTACCCCAATCCAATATTTACTTTTTCCTCCTTGTTGAGTACAGCTATCTCTTCCTGTATAGTGACAAAGCGATAATTGAGCAGGCAACAGCCATGGTTGCACCAGCTGGTGTTTATCAACTTCTGCCCTTACAAGGGCTATTTTGATATAGGCTTTGCCACCAATGAGGATGCAGCCACTGCAGCAGCTACGCTCTTAACATATAAAAACGCACCCATTACCACCACCCATATATGCCTCCACAGTGATACTACATTTGTGGTGACCTTTGCAAACCTTCCCTCGCACCTTCCGCCTCAAACACTCTATGAAAAATTGATGACAGGGCTGTCCAAATATGACACAGACCCCATCATCCACTTCCTTGTACCTAGTTGTGCTGAATAATTAGTGGCACCATGGGCAATGGCCACCATTACCCCCCACCAGCCAACAATAGCCCAGCACATCCCACCACGTGCCTATATCCCATCTGCACCAGATCACTTCTTTTAGGCTCACATCAACAATGGCCACACAGTTTGCCCCATCTGCCATAAGTTGGACCAATCCAAAAAGGCCTGTCGCCACAGTTCAAAAAAATATGGAAACCACCAAGCCCTCATGTGAGGTACACACAAACAGCGTTTGAGTGGGGATTTTGGCTACCCCCACCCCCTCCAGCTGAACGTTTGAAAAATTAGCAAACCTTTGAAACCAAAGCCCAAGCTGGCCAAATTTCTCACGATATACATAATTGGGAGCAGGTTTGAACCCAAATTTCAAAACAACTAATTTGTAGCCCCAAAACTTACCCAATCACAGCCACGTCTCTCTGAATCAATCCTACTCAACCAAAATCCCTGGGACTTATTTGATGAAATAACCAAATCTGGGGAAATTGTCCCACCTCCAGACTTTATGATAAATTTAAAACCATATTTGCCTTCAGATTTGATACCCCATTCCCGCCCAAGAAATATGTCCCAAAGCCCACCACTACCCCATTCTTAAGCGACCATCAACTTTCTAAGGCTGCGGTGGCCTCTCCTGATAGTCATCATCTCTGCAAAGCCATGGAACTCTCAGTCACTAATTTAAAGAAGAGCTACATTTAACCAAATTCCCTGCTGATTTCCCTGAGGTTGCAAACGTGAAAATTGAATGATTAAAAGAAACTGCCACCTCTGCTGACAAGCATGTTAATGCACTGGTAGAATTTTCCTCCACCACTGTATCACCAGAGCCACCATTACAGATTTCACCCAGCTTCCTGACGCACGCTAAAAGCTGAACACCATGTTTCCAAACTCCTGGAGGCTTTGCTCCAGGCCCAGATTGTTACCCATGATCTTAATAATTATCTACTTCACCTTGACTAACATCCTGCAGATGCCCCAACCCCCTTGTTTCAGCTTTTATTAGCCTCTTCAATGGTGAAGATGAAATTGATAATCCGCCTAATCCCCCTCCCCTCCGCCATGGTGGAATAAGCGGTTCACTGCTGCTACACCTGGTAGGGTAATTTTCCTTTTGTTTTTGTGTCTCGCCACTCATTTAAAGCTTTTGGTTTGTGTTTTCAGTTTTCTTATTTGGTTTTATATCGATATTGTCCATCCCCTGGTTGGCTTATCTCAAATAAATCTTTTTAAAAATGCTTAAGGAACATAATATAATTCACAGTTACCATTTATAACACAAATGTGTTTGTTAGAATATACATATCATGGAACAGATTAGAAGAACTGTCCTGAAAACCCATCTCTGGAGAGTGCATTAATAACAGATTATTAAGAAGCATTTGACCAGACATCGATGAATCCCCCCTTGGGTTGGGACCATCTAGTACTAAAAAAAGAAGCATTTGACCAGTTGGGACCATCTAGTACTAAAAAAAGAAGCATTTGACCAATTAAAAATAATGCTGTAACTTAGCAACAAGCTCTAGCACATAGTAAGCATATATCAAATTAATTCCTGGATGGCTGTACTTTCTGACTTAAATTGGTGAATAATATACCAATAATAAAGAATTCTTTTCTAAAATAATAATGTTTTTATTTCTGGGGGAGGATACCCCAGTGGTAGAATATGGACCCTCAACTACTACCTCCCTGAGTTTGATCCTGGTCAATGAAGTTTGGGTAGGGGACGATTATGACAGTGTTGGTTTTGCATACCAATGCCCCAAACTGAGATAGCAAATAGCAAAGGTGGTGTTTGGATAACTGGCCTATCATATGCTGCGCATGGAGGTTTTCTGGGTTTTATCCTCCTTTCCCATTCATTCAATTTCCCCTTTATGGGTGTGGTATCATCCCCAGGTTGGCCCACCTCAAAATAAAATTTAAATTGTTTTTAGTTTTTGATTTAATCCAGAGAGTAACATAAAAGAAGGGTTTAACAATTTAAATTATTAGTTCATTATTATATTGCATTTAGATCCTACCATCCTTTAAACTTTCATATTACTTATATGGCTAAACTTTTCTTTGTCGGTGCAATCACTTATTGAAACTGATTTGAATAAAGGCTTATAATTTTAATAATCAATGAGAGGAGATGAGTGTTTACACAATGTTGGGTAAATGTTGGGCAAGCGTAGTAAAGGGCATGGGTTCAGTTTTTACACTGTCCAAAGCTAGAAAAAAAACGTGGGAACACCAGTGGCCAAGACAAAATAAAATAAACATGGTGAGTATCTCGCTGGAGATTTTAGCTTGGCAAGCAAAATGCAACCAGTACATCAAAACTCCACACTCTCAGCCTCTGTCATTAGTGGATCATGGGATTCATGTTTTTTGGATATTAATTAAATGGCACTTTGTGAATATTTTTGTGGTGATGTGCACAAACACTTCCCAGCTGTTGTGTATGTTGCACCTCATTATATGACTTAGGGTTGGGTGGACCTTAGGATTGAAACCACACAAGCAGAGGACAAAGTTGCACAGGTGCACATGGTGGTTATCTCCCAGATGGTCAACGTGTGGTCAAAACAAGGTGCACGCATTGAACCAAATTTAACTGAGTATTTGTCACTTTTGACTTTCTCCCCACAACTGTGAGACGTGCAGTACTAGAGCGCTATCTCTCTTGTGGACTATAAATTTGCAGTACACTCTTTTGAAATGCAGTGCTTCACACTTATAATGGAGCTTAGCATGGGCAAAGCAATTGCAGTGATCATCCTATCCGCAGTTATCATGGAAGACAACTAATACCTCCCACACCACAATTATCATTATTAATGGGCAGGACTACCACCCATTCCGCATTATGGTGGATAGAGCACCACCTATCTGCATATATTGTCATGTTTTTGGCCATAAATCACACACCTACCCACCCAGAAAGGCGTCACTCAGCAATAAACTCTTCCAGATGCGATGGGAAGCGCTGACTCCCTTTAAAGGCATGTCATGGGCACCAATGCTGCCTTCCAGTGGGGTGCGCATGGGTGTTATATTCAGGTTAAACCTGTGTCCCCACAAGAGCGCAAAAAGGCCAAACAGGCCCATAGAGCAGCGGTCAAGGCAGAAGCTTTGGCAACGTCCGTGATCACATCTGCCCAGACCCAAGTTGGCATTGAGTCATTTGCAGTTAAAAAAGATCAAGAATTTGCTCACCAATTTAAATTGGGCACACCAGCCTGAAGACCAGGTGTTTGAGTCATACTCACTCACACATAGTTACTATACTCCAATTGAAACTGACTATTTTGACCCAAACTCCCCCAAGTTTTTGTTGCCTTCCAATGGTGCACCACAGGAGCACCTCAATACAAAAATTAATCAAAATCAAAAAATACCAAAGCCGAAACTAAACCCAAATTAAAGTAACACTTAAGGACACATACTTGATGGCACAAGGCACACGTTTTCAAGTCAAAGCAGCCGCTGAAAAAGTGGCGCAGGAAGGCATGGGGCCCTTCCCTTACACCTAAGGTGTGATGGGGGTCTCCTTCACTATAGGGACAATAAATATCGCTAGACTCAAGGCCTTGCCATCCTAGGCTAGGAAACTGAGTTTTTAAAAACAACTTTACCTGTGGACATCCTGGCAATTCAGGAATCCTACTGTCCACATGGTTTTGAGGACACATGGGCAACCATGCTCCTCCGCTCCCTTTCTTTTTGGTTGCTGCATTGTAAGAGTGCTTATACGTGCATCCCATAAATTTTGAATTTATAAATAAAAATTTTTATCTAGATGGTCATGTGCTGGTCATGTCCTTTTCATGGGACAATGAAGTGCACACTATATTCAATGTTTACATCACGACCTGTGCTTAGCCTCGCTGAGATTTCCTCTCAGATGTAGCTTCACTCCCACTTCCACCTAATCCCTTTGTGTTGGGCGACCAGAACTTCTGGGACAACTAAGCCACCAACCACTAGCCTTCAATGCCTACCCCCCATCACAGGGACATGTCAAACTCCGTGTGCTAAAAGCTACCTTGGGGCCTTTTTGATACCTCCCCAAGAATGCGCCGTTACTACCCAACATGTCCCACCACCATATTCACAACAGTCAGCTGAGGTCTATGTCCTGCATTGGCCTCATCCTTGCCCTGTTGAACTTTTGCCCCCAGATTACGCACTTTACAACCATGAAGGTAGATTTATCCAACTACAGGATGGTTTCAATATCATTCAATTTATCAAGCCCAGTGGCACAGGCGTCAAAATGGTGCAAACTTTTTCAGGCAAAAATAACGTCGCCTATGTTTTTAGAATAGGTGGACACCAAAACTTTGGCACCAAAATTCGACACTCCATTCTGTGCTGATCCACTTTCTATTGGTCAGCCTTTAAAGTAAACACCATCTTTTAGGCATATCACATTTCATTGCAACACCCTTGGGCTGCTTCAGCAGTCATTAAGTTCATGGTAACATAATTTGACAACCTGGAATCTAACATTTTTCTGCAGGGTTCAGTTTGTTGCGGATGTATTTGGGAAAATAGTTTCTGCTCATCTCGCAAACTGGTAATATAACACACACATCGCGTTTGTGTTCAGTTCAAGGCAAAAAATATAACAGCAGTTGATATGTGTTCTGCCTACTTATTCCAAAAATTCTTTGCACTGTGAGTAAGCTTGACCTGCACACAGTTGAGGCGGCTGGACAACTCCGTCGCAGAACTCCAACCAAAGTGGCAGTCAAAGTTCATAGCTTTTACTCCAAGTTGTTTAGATCAAAATCTATTGAATCTGCTGCAATTGATGAGTTTCTTAATGGTGCACATAATTGCATGTTTCTTGCTACCCAATGTTAATAAATTTAATTTTAATTTTAATTTTAATTTATTGAGAGGAAGGCTGACCATGGGATGGACACTTACGAATTTGACCCAAAAGGAACAGAACTTAGTAACAGGGAAGGCACCCCAGAGAAGCGATGCTATCTCTTGTTGCCAGCGGGAACGCCACTATGGGGAGGGGAGGGAACGTGTGAAGGGGCCGTAGCCACAATTGAACACGTGTGGAGGAAAGGGTCTTATTTAAAAACCAAACTGGGAACCAGGAGGAGACCAGCTGTCAGCGACATGGTGGGAGGTATCCTAATATCCACGCCTGAAAGTGGTCAACCAAATGAGACTGGAATCTGTGGACAGCTTCTGGGAGGGTGGGAGAGGAGCCTGTGATGGCATCCAAGACAATCGTGTGGATAGTCCACATGGCGATTGCAACCACCAGAGCACAGAGGGAGGGTGGAAGGGGGAAGCCATTGATAAATCAAACATATCTCTTAGCGAACTGAAGGGATGTGTTTGATCCTGGCCAAGGACGTTGAACTTAGCGCCATATCACTTTAGAGGTAGGACACTTCTCCATGTGGTAGAATAGCGTTCCATACTGACCACACATGACGCAGGAAGAGCTTAAAGCGTTAGAGCGCTCAGCCGTACAGTACACCCACCTCAGGCAGCGCCACAAATGGGAACGGATTTGAGGCTGCAACATAGGATGGTGTGTATATTTTCAAATAGTCTTCTGAGTCTCAATGGAGTAAGGGATGTCCATCATGTCCAGGTAGTCCACCCTGGATAGGACATGAGGGCGTGTGGGGATCACGCCATCTTGAATGGGTAACCCCTGTACCTCTTGTGTGAACTGAGGAGAGGGGCGCCCTCTCAGGGCTGTGTGTCCACTAATACGAATTCTCCACTCAGCGCTCCGCATGGAGAGGAGGATTCGTTTGTAGTGGGTTTTAGTCCCGTGAGGACCTGTGGCCAATGGGTGTGAAGCCAGGTATTTCATCAAGGAGTGAGGGTTCGATGGATTGTTAAGGCCCAAGGCTCGGGAGATGTTGGAGCGGGCCGCGCAGGACCAGTGTTGGGATGGGAGTGTAGGAGCAGTGACAGCCGCAATCCAGGTGCCTAGGATCTTGGCGGCATGGGCTTTGAAGTCAAGTAGGCCCATGCCACCATGATGATAAGGGCCAAACATGACCTCTAGCCATACTGGTGGTGGGCGACCTGACCAAAGCCATCCTTGCAGAAGGGCATACAAGGATTTGAAAAAGCCTGGGGAGAAGGGGATGGCGTGGGCTCCAAACCAGACTTTGGAGAGGAGCATAGAGTTGGCTAAAACGACCCTGCCAGTAAGGGAAGTAGGTTGGGCTCTGAAGGAGGCGATGCGCTTCGTCACGTTGTCTAGAATATGACTTTCTATTACTGCTGATGCATACCCGCCTGCCTCCACCCACACACCCAGATGGTGGACCGGCCCTATGGTAGGGCGTGGCATGAAGGGGAGCACTATTGGGGCGGTGTGGGTTGAGCTGGGAGGGCGAGCATGTGTGCGAGAAGATGGGCCGGGCTGGGCACTGGTCGCTGGGGCCCAGCAGGTTTGATACCGACCAAGGAGGATGATTTCAGTTTTGGAAGCATCCAGTTCAGCATTACTTACCTGGGAATACTCCTGAATGAGAGCTTTAAGCGCGCGTGAATCTTTATTATTAGACACCCCAACCACACAGTCATCTGCAAACGCCATCATCTTGACTGGGGCTTGCCTGGTGCATGGACCCCAGTGAGTTGGGCATTCACGTTTCAAAGTAGTGGGTCAAGGCTGAAGTTGTATAAGAGTGGGCTGAGGGGGTCCCCTTGTCGTAAGCCCCTTTGAGGGCGTACTATTTCTGTTAGGAAGCCAGGGCCACGCACTGCCATTGTTGCAGATTCCGTGAGCATCATTACCCAGTTGATGAAGCAAGGGGGTAAGCGGAATTGATGGAGGCAGGCCCTGAGGTATTCCCAAATTAACTCTATCATAGGCCTTCTGTTGTTCTAAGAATACAATTGCCCCAGAGGCTGTGGACTGGCATGCGTTAGCCACAGAGTGCACGTCGTCCCAAATCAACCTGTCTGGGTATGAAACCGAATTGTTCTGGGGAGATGGAGGCAGATGCTACAATCCCTAAACGGTTAGCCATTATTTTAGTTGAAAATTTTGTATCCGTGTTAATTAAAGAAATGGGGCGCCATTTGGCTAAGTCTAGCTTGTCCCCTTTCTTGAAGAGTGTGACAGTGAAGGCCTCTTGTCCTCCTGGTGGAAGCGTTTTTCCAGAAGGCTCTGGTTAAGTGAGGCAAGCAGCAGTGGGGATATATATTTGAAGTACTTTTTATAGAATTCATATGGAATGCCATCTGGGCCTGGGCATTTCCGATTTGGTGCACCGCGGATGGCTGTCCATAGTTCATTTGGAGTAATCAAATTCATTATTTCCGGGTATCAGAAAATGGTGCAGATGTGGGTTCAGTCAAAAAATTCTGCCACTTTAGCCGGCTAAATTGGATCAGATCGGTATAACTTAGAGAAATCCTTTTTATTTTGATTGTCACTTCAGCTGGCATATCCATGATGGAATCATCTGATCTTCGCACCTGTGTGCAGGCCACGCTCTGGCATGGTGTGAAATTTTTAAAAATTTGCGGTGCACTTGTTGCCCTCTGTAATGCATTTGGTCCTGTACTGAACACAAACCCAATGTTTGTGTTGCCTTTCGAGCGCATTGAGGTGGGCTGCTGCTTCCACCCACTTCTGGCCCCATGCAGGGCTGTAGACTGTAGCTGGGATGTTGGACTCCAGGTGTGCCAACTCTTCCAGAGCGCGCGAGATGACAGCTGATGTGGCTCATGAGCGTTGGGAGGAGAGGTGGTGAGAGTGGCAGATGGTATTCTCTTTGAAGGCTGCCCATGTGGAGATGGGGTCCATGCAAAACGGTGTAACAAACTTTTTGCCAAAGTTGCTGATGCCACCCAAGTGGAAAATCCTGGCAACGCAAGTTTGGGAGGGCGGAGTTTGCACCAATGTGGGGCCTTAGCCACTGTGACAGGTAGTGATAGGTTATCGAGACCAGCTGGTGGTCAGAGAATTCAATTTTTGTTGTTTGGAAGTGGGAAATGTGAGGTTGGAATTTCGCTGGTGTGAGGATAAGGTTATGTAGATCATGGACCTTAATTGGCCATTGTGGACATGGGGGCACATCATGTTTTCGAGCAGCGAGGCTTGCCACAGCAGTGCATCCATTAACCCAAGGGTGGCCTTTAGAACGCGAAGTTCTACATGACCCTGGGGGTGTGGGAGGAGGAAGGCCACGGTCTGCGGGTGTGTTTAGCCAACAGTTCATGTCGCTGACTACAAAGGGGTCTGGGGGTAACGGGAGGGATTTGACCAATGAGAAAGATTCCTGACGCTCTTGTGCACAGGTTGGGGCATAGATGTTGATGATAGCATGTGTCACGTTGGCCCACAAGAAATTGACAACATGGGTTCAGGCATTGAGGAAGGATTCCAACAATAAAATTTGAAAAAATTGTTTTTCTGAACTAGCACCCCACAGTGCTTTGACCAAAAGGATAAGGAAGGGAGGAGCATGGTTTTCCAAGCATCCTTGGAACCTCATAGATAGTGGGACTCCTGGATGGCCAGGATATCCATGGGTAAATTTTTTTGTAAAAAACTCAGTTTCTTAGCCCAGGATGGCGAGGCCTTGAGTCTGGCGATATTCAACGTCCCTAAATTGAAGGTTTCCCCATCACACCTTAGGTGTGAGGGGGTGGGCACCTGGGCCCACTAGCCTCCTCTAGATCCCCATGGGCCTTCATGGCAGTGTGGGTGTTTGCAGCAACACTATTAGTAGCTTTGTTAATTTTAGCAGAAAGGTCGCGTTGGCTTTTACCTTAGCTTTTTTGTTTCTCTGACGTTAAAAAAAATTTTGCGGTGTGGATAAATTTGGTACACCAACGTTTGGGTCAAAAAAATTTCAGGTAGGTTGGACCCCAAGTCAGTTTCATGTGGAGCTTGATTGCAAAGATTGGGTGAGATCAAGTCACCTATCAGATCCTCAGATTGGGTGGCCCAATCAGCATGGGCTTCCCATCTGATTGGTTAAGGGATTCTCAAGTTGCTTCTGCCGCGAAGGTTTTGATGTCCTCCTGGCATTGGGAGTGTGGGATAGCAGTGGTGACTTTGGCCGCTTCCTTGGCCGCAGCCCTGCAGGCCTGCTTGGCCTTCTTCCGCTATTGCAGGGAAATAGGCTTTACCAGTAGGTAGCAGCCTTGTGCTTCCCATGGGAAAGCCTCTTTGGTGCTTGCGGTTGGTTCATAGTGCGCCTCTCCACTGGCCATGGCTGCCAAGGGGTGCTCTTGGAATGTGATGCCCTCCTTGGTGGGGCATACATGTGCCTTATGGCTGAACGCATCACAGTGGGTGCAGATGGGGTGCGCTGTTAACGGTTACCCAGAAAGGGTGGGTGGTATGCCCTTCAATATTGATATATGTGGACTGCGGGATCTGGGTTAGGTCCTTCGCAATCTCCTTGGTTGGGATCAGAACTGTGATGGCTTTGCTGGTGCACAGGTGTGGCATCAGCCTAAAGCGTTGTATCTGGAAAGATTTTACTTTGCCATATAAGATGAGACTATCTTTCAGGTGCTGCTCCAAAATGGCACGTTTTACTGTAGTAGGCAAAAAGTCAAACGTGAGGAAAATTTGGTTGGATTTTGTCCATCTGGTGCGTTTGGTTTTGATGACCCGTTGCCCTTTGGGGAGTTCAATCACTATGTATACTGCAGCAGCTTTATCTGCTGTCTCCTTGTTTTCAAAACCGAGGTCCAGCCTACCGCGTAACATGGAGTGATATGTGTGACGTACACTGTGGTCAGAAAAAAAGTGTGCACATCCTCACATAATCTTTCCCATAAAGCTGTTTGTTGGATGTCCAGAAACACACGGACTCCATATTCCGCCAATGAGAATGGTTGGGAGTGCAGCGTGTTGATGTACTGGTTGCATCGTACTTGCCAAGTGAGGATTTCTGGGGAAATAGTGACCGCCAGTTTTTTTATTTTTTTCTATTCCGCCGGTTTCTCCAGGGCGTTTTCAAACGTTTGAGGCTTCAGGCCTACCACCTGCTCCTCTTACCTTACTTGCCCTAACTGCTCCCTGAAATGGGTGCAGACTAATCTCCTCTGTGAGATTATCAAACTAGAATCAGACTTGAATTGAATAAGTTGCAAAAGTGATTGCAACGAGAGAGAAAAGTTAAAATGAACTACCTTGGTTAAATAAAATATCTGGTAAGGTATATCTTCTGCTATAATTGTCAATATAATTCTTTTAATACCTCCAACTAGTGCTATTTAGTATCAGATTAGTTGTTTATAGATTTAAACCTTTATATATGAAATAAACTTATAACAACAGAAAATTTAGCATTCATACATTATAAAGAGAGTAACAAATAATCAATACACTATAATAATGAACTTTTTTTTATGTATATATAAAACATTAATAAATGCTTGATACTACAAAGCTAAAATTTGAGGGCTCAAAGTAATGGTAAAACTTTACTCATGTTAGATAAATGTTTGTATATTGTTAAGCTTAAATTAAAAGTTAATTTTAATGGCATAATTATATGCTAGTTCACCATTTTAGTAATTTAACATGTTACAGTACCTATAGAAGAACTTATATATGATTATCATGTTAGAGAATTATTTCTATAAGATTTAAAATTTTTTCCCTATATTTATTTCCATTGTTTCATATTAAGTACTTTAAGATAAATTCTCTTCTAAGTAAATTTTTGTTAACTTTGGGTAAGAAGATTGAAACAATCCTTTATCAAGCTAAACTTTATCTCAAGATAATAAGTACTCAAGCTTTTATTTCCACTTGTATCACTCTTTTAGAAAGGATAAAAATTAAATCAGAACTAAACAACTTTGAAGTACCAACACAGAGCAAAACCCTGAAGTCCTCAGCCTCATAGCTCATTTCCAAAAATTGGGCAATGACAAAAAGCCTCTAGAATTTTACACTCAACGGGAAAACGCGTTCAAACTAGATTGACCAGCCCCCCCAACGCTTCAGGTCAATATATTTCCCCAAGGATCTCGCCCTCCACCTTGCATGATCCTAAGTGGTGCTTTGGATCCCCATTGTGTTCCCTCAAAGAAATGTGATTTGACCTCTCGGTTGAATATGTCAACTTTTTCCATAAAATCAAAAACAAATAATGGAACTAGCCCAGAAGCTTAGCCTGCAGTCTTATTGGCTTCCTCCTCTACAAGGGGTAATTTGACCTCAACTTCACCTGTGAAGCTGATGCTGCAATTTCAGCCACCATTACCCTGGTGTTACAGGGCATCCCCTCCCAAAAATTTGCATCCAGTCGCCTGATGACACCACTCTTGTGGTTCAATTTGCTGGCAAACCCAACCACCTCTTCTCCAAAACTTTATATCTGAATTAATATCTAGATTGTCGATATATGGTGCTAATCCCATTCTACAATTTGTGGTTTCCAATGTAGCTAAATGAATTATAGACCTTGCGCCTTTAAAACCATATGTTCAACTTAGCCAAAGTCACCATTTTGATTCCTCTTGCACCGTTGTCCCTTCTGCCCCAACCACCTTTTTTGGGCCAGAGTAGATATAAGGCGCACCATCTGCCCCATTTGTTTTAACCTGGACCATTTAAAATGGCACTGCCCCTACATAGCCCAAACTGCAGCCCACACATCAGAGACCTTTTATTTGTCCCATTGCCAATCCCAATAATTTCTTCAGATGGGGATAAATTCTCCCTTACCCTCCTCCCAAGATGGCAGCAGCAACTACCACTGATTCATCAAATCAGGAACATACTTGTCAAACCTACACTCCTACTCCAACCAATTGTGAGTCAGCATGGACCCCAAAAACCAAAAATCCCACCAAGCCACCCGACCCAGTCCACTCATATGCCAATCAATCAACCATCTTCAACTAGACACCCTGGAATTAATTGGAGGAAATTGATGAGTTGGGTAACCCTGTTCCTGACTTGGTCAAGGCCCCAGGACTCAAAATGTACCTAAACATAGAATATGCAGCTCAATTTCCAACTCAGCATTAAGTTCTATGCCCCAATGCCAATGAGTTCCAAAGTGACAAACATCTCACCAAAGAGGCTGTTGCCTCCCTTGATTATTGCCTTTTGAAAGCTGTAGCAAAACCAGTTACAGCCTTGGCCTAGGTACTACCCAACAATGACCTTCCCCCAATGCAAAAAGCTCATAAAAAGAATTTTTTGATTCCAAAAAGTCGCCAACAAAGCAATAATAAAAGTTGCAACAATTACTAAATTTGTTCTCAAGACCCATATTGCCAACAACGGCATGGCCACCTTAACCACACTTCCAAAAGTTTGCATTGAGGCTGATAAAGCCCTCTCCAAATAGATCAATGCCCTCCTCATAGTAAAAATTGAGCTGCAAGCCCTACTTTTCCACCTTTATTCCCGTTTCAAGTATTCACCCACGCCTGTGCTCTCTCTCTGTGCTGAAATCTATCCACCCCAGATGAGGACAATGAGCTTTCTGATCCTCCCTCACCTTCCACCATGGATAGATAGCAGTTTACCACATCCAGCCTTGTTGGATCATTTTAATTTTTTTGAGACAGCTTAAGTAATACGTTTATCTCTTTTTGTTCATTTCAGATTATTTTAGTTTTAGTTTTAGTTTAGGTTTAGATCCTCTGAGCTTAGTATTGTCCATCCTCTGTTCAGCTTGCATTAGTTAAAAAATAAGATAAGAAACTTCTCTCATAAAATATAATTCTTAATTTATTTATTTATTATTATAAAAATATTCCCATGTAAGAAGTATATATTTTTTTCATAATTTATCTACACCTTAATATGTGTAGCATTTTACTGCTTCTTTTTATTAAGAGTGATATACAAAGAGATCTACTATAACATCTAATATAAAATCTTCTATACTTGTTTAAAACTATACATGTTGGCTCTAGATATATATAGCTTTAAAAAGGAAAAATATAGGATATTTACTAGAAGGAACTGCTTAATATGGCCACTTTCCTGTGATGCTTACTTTATTATCCAGATCTTTAATTATATTTTTTGGCTATTCTTAACATTTTTGATAGAAAATGTAAATTTTTATTTTGATAAAGTTATACAAGCATAACTATTCAAAAGTGGTCCTACTGGATAATCATACAAAAGTATTAGAACAACAAATAAACATAAACCATAAAATTAGGTGCATATGTTAACTAAATCATTTGCAAAAACATTTAACTTAAGGCTTTAGATATATGATGGTGATTATACACTTTTTTGGAAATGCAAAACAGTTTCTGTACAGAGTTCAAACTTCTCTATAATTTTTGTAAAAAATTATAAAATTACATAGCTCAAGATAAAACTTTTATTATAAATCATATGCCAAGTCATAACTTTATCTACTATCTGAATTTTGTATAGTATAGCTATGTACATAAACTGTATATAAATAGATGATTAAACTGATTTGTTATGTAACTACTAAATTTCTTCTTTACCAGATTATATCTTCATTTAAAGCCCTATATATGCTGATTGCTATTTTTAAAGCAAAAAATGACCATTTTTAAAAACTTTTAAAATCACATTTTTTGTTTATTTAGTAAATCTAGATTAGTAAATAAAATAGGAATGTAAGAGCTATAATTAGTTTATTTTAACAAAGTGGTGTTATAATAGTAGGAAAGCTTCCTACTATTGTCCCCACAATGTAGGTTTGAATCCAGTTATGGCAGAAAATGAACTTTTGTGGCAAAAGGAGGATAATATACATTTGAATCTCACATTATACCTCAGTCAATCTGTTAAATTTTGGCCTACTTCAGATGTCTGGTTCTTCTTTAAAGATGAGTTGAAGTTAAAAACGCCCATTGTATGGAGACAATAGACCAGACGGTAATTTTGATTAAGATATAAGTTCCTTGTGGATACCACTTTAAGGCTATAATCTCCCATCATTTACAGGTACAACGGCTCAATGCCCTGTTATTCCTAATCACAAATAATTTATCAACTAATACAACCAAAAAATAATAAATGCAACAAGTTTGTAGAATAGAATTAGGTTTCATATTTTTGTGTAAAATCAGGGAGAATTTAGTAAAAGTTTAATGTTACCCACATCCACACCCATGGCACCCTGACTTGCACCTCCACTTAACCAGCATTTGCGGTGCATGGGATCAGATGCATACAATAAATTTGGCGTCATGTTGTAACCCAGCTTAGCTCATGGTCAGTGTCTTAATGACACAATCACTTAAAGACAGCGTTTCCTCTGATGCTTCTGAAAATAGCTAAACCGTTGCTCCTCTTGAGAAATGGTAGCACTTACCAAAAAAGTTCACACCACTAGTTAGTAATTATTTTCATCATAAGCTTAATTGCCAAAAAATGATTTAGACATAGAGAAATAAAGCCCACAAGCCTGGGTCATTAAAATCAACTATTATTAAGTACAGCTTAGCCACAAAGCCCCCAATCCATACTATCAAATCAAATATTACTAAGTGGAACTGCTGGGCTGAAAATCCCTAGTTTAAAATGTACTTAGGATACTTTTAGTCCATAATCATTGAAATTTCTGATATGATCAATGATAAGTTAGTTTTACTTTTTTTTTAGTACTAGATGGTCAAGTTAGTTTTACTTTTTAATTTTTAATTTTAATTTTAATTTTTTATTTTGGAGTATGTGACTGGAGACAACGCACTTGAGGGATGGGGTGGGCGAGTAATTGGGAATAATTTTAAAAGTAGGGCAGCAAAGAAAGTGGTTTAATGTTAGTTGCACAACCTTGGCATAGCACCTTGCTTTGGGTTGCTGTTGCTAGAACCTCAGTTACCCCATTAAATGGGCTTTCCATAAACATGTTCGTTGCACCATGGAAATTTCAAAAATGTGTAATGGCCCAAGACACTACTTGCATATTCTGTTTTGGTGGAATGGCACCCCTAAACAGCTAGTAGCCAAAGTTTCTGTTTAAACTAAAGTGAAATTTATTAATAGCCATAGCTGGGCCAGACCCTTGGTCACTTGCAGTGGCGGCTACTCAGTTGCTATGTATCACCCATAACTCTAGAACAAAAATTATCTTATTGTAAATAAGGTCTCAATGCCTTGACCCAGCTAGAAAGAGCCAGTTTTTGATAGATTGTTAAAATTGATGGTCTGTAGATTTGCTAAGCACACCGCTTCTTCCCAGACTCTTACCACTGTTTTATATGCAACATACCTGTGGTGCAGCGTATCTTCTTCATTGCACACTGTGAACTGCCTGTGCGTGGCGTTTGAGCATTCCCTTGTATGAAAAAGGCGTTTAGCAATTCTCCAATGCAGGGTTGTAATCTTGGGCTGGAGTAGAGGCTCACTTGATATTCTCCAAGTGGTTTTAAGGAGCTTGTGAGGGCGAATTAATCCTCAAAAATCCAGCGCTGTGATAGGCCTAATTCTTGGGCCCTCAGAATTTGCATTGGTTGGTGGCACGGGGTGCCAATCAAGTATAAAAGTTTCCCGTTTTTGACCACGGCGCATTTATTGGGGTTTGAGTTTGATTATTGGTGCGATTTTTATATTTTGAAATAATGTAGTATCGCATTGGTCTCTGGCATCACATCCCATGGCCCTACCAACACTGGGCGTGAACCCAGGAAATTGAAGAGGGTGGTCAGGGATCCTGGGTTCCTGAGGTCTAGTTTTCTGGCTATTTAGTCCTTGCTGCAAATGCCATGGAGGTGGGCTCCGTTCCTGTGAGGTCGCAGCACTGATCCATTTTATGTATATGTTTGCAGCGTTGTATTCATGGTCAATTAGCCCCATCCTGCCTTCAGGAGTTGGTCCCTTTAGTGTGATGATCCATGCTGGGGGAGATCATGAGCCCCAGAACCAAGGTTATAGAATTGACGTGAGTTTTTTAAAAAATGCTAAGCAACAGCATGTGCAGGGTACCATATTTTTGAGAAGGGCATAGTATTATCAAGGCGACATTTTCCAGCCAGAGATGTCTTCCTGAACTTCCACCTTGCCATTCTCCTTTAAATATCCTGAAGTATCTTCTCTTCCACCTCTTGAGTTGCTATACCCTCACTTATGATGGGGATCCCTAGTTGTTTGATGGGTTCCTTTGGGTAAGGCATCTGAAAGGGTGTTGTGATAAAGCTAAATTTCTTACACTTCTTCACTTGCTTGTGTTTGTGACTTTTCTTTTTGTCCTCTTATTTTTAGGGCCTAGGCGCTTAGCATTTGATAGTACCAAGCCTTATGATTTGGTTTTGATGAGTTTAGCTTGAGAGGCTTTTTTGTATAAGCTGATTATCTCGTTTACATTTTTGAAATCCGCCTTGGGGGAGACCCCTACCACACAGTAATTCGCAAAAAATCAGAACCTTAATTGATATTTGCCCCTTGAACTCTATACCAGCTAACTGTTTCTCCATCACCCATAAGAGGAATCAATTGTGAGGTTGTACAGGACAGAGTTAAGTGGGCCCCCTTGACAGAGGCCTCTTTCAGGTGCAACCGGAGGTGAAATGAATGCAGACCATAGAACTGAAAAGGTGGACGATTGCTCATGATTTGGTATCCATAAGATAAAGGGTTTGGGGAAGCCCTATTTGAAGTATTGCCACCAAGTATTCCCAGTATACTCTGACATATGCCTTGGTTTGGTCTAGAAAGCAGAGCGCGCCCTTGGATGCTCCTAGTGTGTTTGTAACTTGGTGGATGTTATCCCAGATGCTCTTCCCTGGGGTGAAACCATTCTGTTATAGGCAATGCACTCCTTGGCTTTTTCTGAGAGAAGTTTAGCCATTATCTTTCCCATTTTCTCTATATCTGCGTTAAGTAGAGATATTGGGCGCCAAAGGTTTAGGTTGTTCCGGTCCTCTTTTTTGCAAAGCACTAGGGTATAGGCTTCTGCGCCTCCTGGGATCACCCTCCCTTCTTGAAGACTTGAGTTAAAGAAGGATATCATAAGCTTCTTTATTGCTTCATAGATTGCGTTATAGTACTCATAGGGGATGCCGTCTGGTCCTGGTGACTTGTTGGTAGGGAGTCTCTGTAGAACCTGTGCTAGCTCGTCCTCTGTTATGGTTTTAACAAGGTCAGATAAATGCTTGATGTGGTTGTGGACAGCATTGATGAAGTAGTTATTAGCAGCTTCCTCTGTTGGAGCCACTTTATAAAGTTCCAAGTAGTAGGAGTGGCTGATGGCTGCTGCTTTTGGGTTGCTAGTTGTTTGGCCTTCACATGTTTGGAGTTTGGTGAGACTGGCATTTTGGACCTTGTTTTGTAAGTCTGTTATAAAAACAAGGATGGTCGATCCCCTTGAATGACCCATCTGGCAACATTTTGGAGTGCCTTCATGTGTATTTGGAGTTGTTAATGTTTCTTGACGATTATTGTCTGATTCACCCAATCTCTAGCCCACTGTGGTGAGTAGCCACTATGGGGTGGGTATCTTTCCAGATGGTTTAATATTCTCTGAGCTTTAGAAAGTATTGCTATTTCCTTCCTTGTGTGACAGGAGGCTGCATGGGCTGTGCGGATAGAATTTTCTTCTTTAACATTTGCCACTGCTGCCATGAGTTTTCAGAGTCAGTGCATTTGGCTAGTTCTTCTATATGTCTTTCTGTCTGACCTTCTACATGGACCAGATTCACAATTTTTGAAAGAATCCTTTTCCAGAAGTAGTCTTTGGGCAGTTCTTCATTTTATTGGATACTAATTTTGCCATTCTATGGTCTTATAGATGTAGTTCTATTGTTTCAAAATTTTTAGTTTGTGATTCTAACAAACATGGGTATGAGTATCGGATACAGTCTAGTGGCACTGTATAGTCAGTTATCTACAATACTAACCTCGTCAGATTTGGAAAAAATAATTCTGAGAATACTTTGGCATCTAAAAGGCCTTTTGTTGTCATTAATTGGTGCAATTGGATCGATCCTATTGGTGGGTTTGTGACATTTGGCCATATGTCACAAGTTCCGTCCAGCCATCAATTGAAGTCCCCTAGGTAAATCGCTTCCTCTGGAAGGTTCAAGTCAATTAGGTTGCTCAGACTTTCCCTTTTTTCTCTTCAACAAGGTCATATACTGATGCGGCCTGATATGCTTTTTCCCCCTTTGAAGGCCAGAACTTAGAACCTTTATTTCCAGATGAGAGTAGTAGTTTGTGATTTTGATGGCAGCTGATGCTTTAACTACAAATCTACAAAAGCTATTCCATAATGTTCATGAAGGGAGAAAGAGCCTGGACTACTTTTCCTCCTTTTCAGTGGTGCACTTGCACTCCTGAAAGGCAAGCACGTCCACCGGTGGGTTTAGAAGAACCCTCGTTTCTAATCCAGGGACTTAATGGATGAGAGTCTTGCTATGTTGAGAGTCCAAATCATTAGTGAGCTCAGCGCGCCTGCTATGACTGCATAAGGCCTGATTGGCTCTGTGCAGCTGAGGTGGCTTTATTGTATTTGAACCTAGTCAGGACTCTTGAAATGATTTAGCTGGTGGTTTATTTAATTTGCCAATCAGGTGGCCCAAAAATTCCCAATTTGTGTTCTCTGTACAGTGAGCACTATTGTCCCCCATGCCGTTGAGGGTTGAGAAACTGTTGGCTTGTGAAACAGGTTTGTTGACTAGTACTTGAATGGGTTAAACTCCATTGTGTACAGGTAAGAAAGTGTTCATTGTCCATTTCTGATTAAAATGTCCACTGCTCATAACTTGTGCCTACTAGGCTGTCTTAGGGGCGGTCATACTAAAGGTGCTTATGATGTTACTCAATGGTGCACTTGGCCAATTACTCCAGAGCTCCTGCTTCCTTCTTCTGCTTCTTCTTCCTGGCCATCTTCGCCACCTTACTGGCCATCTTCGCTTCTTTACATTGCTCTGTGGATACCAGTTGGACCACCTCATAGTTAGCCTGTAATTCCCAGAAATAGAATATTAGTGCGTCCCCCTGATCTATTTCTTTAAGGCTTTCTTCACACTCAAATAAACTTTCTTCCCTCCCATGTAGCAGACGGGCAAGGTTTTTATGCCCTATGTCATGATTTTGATAAGACTGGACAATAATCTTGGGACAGCTGGGCAGAAACCACCAAACACAGTATTAGTTACATATTTTTGATTACCTTGAGATGAGGCGGTATTAGATATAAAGAGTATTATTGGAACATCGATGAATCCCCCTTGGGTTGGGACCATCTAGTACTAAAAAAAGAGTATTATTGGATATAATGAGTTTATTGGATCGCCTCTATATAAGGCGATAAGGCAATGTTGATATTCAACAAATACGAAGTAAATCGCCCACAACTAGGGCGACAGCAGATTAAGAATAACAAGCCAAATTTGAGGAAAATCGGCGGAATAGAATAACCCAAGCAATGAGAAATAGTATCTTCTGAAGCTGAAGTATATAAGCAAAATGGGCGATTGAAAGAGGTAGGTTTTTTAGTGTAAGACGAGCGGGACAGCGAAATGTAGCTGTATTTATAAAGTAAAAAGAATTGGTTGGGGAAATTGCTCCTATTTTCAAAATATTTTCAAGTGCATCTGAAGGACCTACAATCTTCACATCATCTGTCCATTGTTCAGAGGGCTTAACCTGTGTGAATAGCCCAGCGGATCCTAACATTACCGCTCAAAATTATAACAGTGGTGCTCACTACAGAGGGCCCATTGACCAACCACCCAACACTCCAGAGCCCCAGTTGCCAACCATGCCTTATTCAGGCCATGTCATTGGGGAGTCTTCCCGAGAACCCCATAACAGCTGGATTGAGGAACTCAAAGTCACCTTGGATGCAGTACTCAAAAACCAAGATGAACTTCTTCAAGAACATAACGCGGCCATGCAACAGCTTGATAGTACATTTAGTCAAATGTGAATCTTAGACTATAAAACAAAGAACTTGCTGAATGACTAGATGAAGCCCAGCGGCTGCAATATGCAGAACAAAGATTCTCTACTCCTTCTTTGTCATCTCTCTAGGAGGAAGATGACTACCAAGAAGATGCATCCTACATAGGAGAAAACAGCGCTAGTCAAGTCTATGACACTCCTGATAATAGCACCAGATATTCATATGAGTCAGAACATCACTTACCTCCAGTAATGGCTGTACCACCTACCACCGACAGTCATGCTACCCCAGAAGCAACAAATATCCCAGCTTCTGCTAATCACATTCCTCATTGAGAATCCGCTTTCAGGTCTCATATTATTCCTCTATGTGAGCCTAATAACCGCGAACAAAAGGAGGAATTAATGTCAAAAAGATACCACCATTTGACCATAATGGCAACATCCATGGGTTCTTTAAATGGTTTGAGTTCACCATGGAAGGAGCCTCCGATAAACAGAAGGCTAAGCTGCTTATATTTGCTCTGGATGTGGGAAGCGCAGATCAGGTCGCCTGTTACCTCCTCAGTAGTTCTGTCTCCTATAAGGACATAAAGGACACCGTACTCTGCTTGTTTGGAGGAAACTCAAAAATGTCACAGCAGAAAGCAGAATTCTTAACCATTGGATTCCGTTGGAACAAGACTCTCATTGAGTTTGCTGATTGACTCACAACTGATGCCCATGTGCTGGTTGGAGCTGGGTACTTAGCAGAAGCTGATGTGTACATTGCCATGTCCACCGCGGTGAAGCCATATCATGAACTTTCTAATGTTATTTTGCCACTTCTGGACGATGATGTACCTCTGCTTAAGATTTTACACTTTTTACATCAGGTACCTCTAACTTTTCGCCGCCAAATTTGGATCACAAGACTACCACTGCCACAGCACCCTCTTATTCTGGAGAATACTATCATCCGCCTCCAGCTTCATTTAGTAATTCTCAGCCTTACTATAACTTGCGCCTCATCCTTGACCAAATTATAATCAACAGTTCAATCAGCGTCAATGGGCTGGCCATGAAAACTGCCAGCAACCTAGTTATTGATCTGGACCCAATTACGCCAAGTGTCAACAATTGGCTTACTGACCTGGAATTGGGTATACTGAGCGACCCCAACCCTTCCAGTCTGTACCTGCTTATGATAACCCAGGATATGGTTCCTATGGGGTCAACTGCTACGAATGCAGTCACCCTGGTCATTTGCAAAATTCTGCCACAATCGCCGAGTGAATTACATACAACAAGACCAATACTACCAGGAAAAGAAGGTGGAGTAGAGATGGGACCCTCTACCTTTACGATACCCACTCAACACATCCCCAAATCAATAGTAGTATATCCTGCAAAAGTCCTCAGTGCAATGATGGAATTTTATACCAGCAGCCAGTTGGAGGAATAAACGTAGTAACCTAAGCTCAAGCTAAAGTGGTGGCAAAAGAAGAGCCCCTTGATCAACCAAAACCCTATGCCTGTCAAATGCTTGATCAAGCGTCCTCAGACCAACTTGATCCTGCCGCGGATGCGCCAACTCTGAAAGGAGTAAACATCGCCCTTCCGGTAGATACCATTGTCAGAGGATACCTGTCATGGAAACGGCAGAAGAAGTCTAGACTGGCCTGCCAGTAAGGATGCGTGAACACCCAAAAAGCAAGCCAGAATGCCAGAGGCATTGCTGACTGTATGACTTGATATGGAGCTGGGAAATGTGATAACAAAGTGGTGGTGCAACAACAGGGTAAGGAGTATTCCAATGACAAACCACACTGAACCCATTCCCAACTCAGTGTTTTTAACAGCATGAAGTGGGGTTACTGGGATAGTTTTGATGAGATTCTTGGCTTGAGCGGCCAACTTATCGGGGGTGATAGGGAGATGGATTCTTTCTTACCATTGTTGGACATAGGGCCATAAGATCCCCATGTATTCTTGTCAGAAGTTCATAGGAGTGGGGTTTAAAACTAAAAGTGTCAGACTTGCTGGGCCCAATCAGTGATAGAGGGAGCCATGGTGACCAAAAGAATTGGTAAAGTCCAACCAGAGTGCGATATGATAGACCACCAGAGAAATGCCATCTGGGATGCAGTCAGAACAAAAAATAAAAAAAAATTTGATTTTATTGGCAAAAATTTATTTGGAAAGGAAAGTAAGAAAATTGACCAACAATTTTCTCAGTGCCATGCAACTGATTAAATAGTGGTCAATTGGGTAGTGACAGGATGGGGTCAGGACCCACAAATTTGACCTAACCAGCGAATTGTTTGGGAATGGGTAGGTTTATTCTTTAAAAAACTGACATCACAAAATTTGGCGGTGGGCCAAGTCTCTGTCAGTTCGACCTCAAACATCTGAACCAGGGCTCAACTACATTTCTGATGGTTAGCATGATGGCATTTGGCCCAATGAGCGACAGGAATCCCCAAGTCCATCCCATATAGGTACAGATTCATTAGGATGGGAACAGGTTTGGGATGGCCAACCCGCCTGTGCTCAGTCATTTAACCATTCGTTCAGTCAACAGCAGCACATCGGGCACAATGCCTGAATTACTATCTGAGGGCTTCAAACCCTCATTGATGGCACACAATATATATTCAACTGGTTTAGTGATTGAATTGGAACCATTTGGAGATCCTGCCAATATCTCATTCTTCATGCTTTTACAGCCATTCAAATTTTAGGCATCAGCCAGATTTCCAGCTGAATTAGATCTGACCAATTCAATTTGGTAATCTCAGCACATATTTCATTAATTCCCCACAACAGTTCTGCTGAGGTAAGTGTGAGTATTGGGGGTGGGATTTGAAGCAGATGAGCTGTTACCCATCACTCATCTACTATTTGAGCGAGATCGCCCTGAGTGATGAGAGGTACTGCCATCCTCTTCGGTGTCTTTTTATTTTGGAATGGGAAGTTGACCCAATCAAGAGCCAAAGGATGTTCCCCAAGACTTACAATACCCCTAGGTCGGAGAGGGATAATGAATTTTCTTGGGAAAAGAGAGCCCATAAATGTTCACATATTAAACAGTCAATATTCTTTGTATTCTGAGTGTATATACTGTGATATTTTAGTAGTGAAAAATAGAGTTTGCGCTATAATAGACACTGGTGCTCCTGTCAACATAGTTTCCACTAAGTTAATGCAAAAATTGACGTTGAAACCTGATGTAGATCATCTCATGGTTTATGAAACTGCTGGAGCTGTAAGTACTGTCTCTGAGGGAGCTTATAATGCGCTGCCTCTGTGCTTTGAGTCCATTGTTGTTGTGGCTCCAGCAATTGTGTTACCAAATGAAACTATGACATAATAATTGGGACCACTTTTCTACGTCATTTCAGGGCTATCATTGATATGATGGAGGAGACCCTTGACATATTGGGTCAGAGGATTCCAATATACTTTACTACTAGGGGAGTACCAAAGGATCCAGTGCATACAAGTCATATCAACCACGCCTACAGTGATGGGGTATGGCCTGTTTGCTACCATCGACTGAAGTGCAAAACTTGGGCCCTTCCTCAGCAGATTTATAAATATCAAGGATACCTCTTCGAGCAGCAGGGCCCATATCCATCCTTTCTGGCCATCAAGTCTTAGTGAATACTGAGTTATAGGTAGAAGTGCCAAGTGGGTTATATGGGGAAGTTATTGGGCTCTATCATCAAACATGGTTTTAGCCGCATGTGGCTCAAGTAATTATACTCTCAGGACATGGGGAGATAAAGGTTTTGTTAGCAAACCTGCAGAGTGAACCAATGCAAATCTGCCGCCAAAACTATAGCATATCTACATCTGATTCTCATAGATGAGGTCCATCAGGTTCATGATTTTCTGATCATTGGATGAATTTGGACTACCACTCAAACCATCAGTTGATGTACTAATGGTGGTCCCGCAGAGTAATTTAACAGGATTAATGGATGAACAAAAAAGATCAAGTAATGGCTTTATGTCAGAAATACAAGGTTTTTTTTGCTGTTGATGATCACAATTTAGGGTGTGCTCGGGGGGTGGTCCATTGATTGGACACCGGGGATCATCCTCCAATAAGGTCTTGACCGATCTGCTGCTCTCAGGCAGCAGAAGATGTGGTTACTGAAAGAATTGATAAGTTATTATAACAAGGGATGCTTGAGCCATCCAAGATCCCGTGGGCTTTGCCTGTTCTAATTGTAAAAAAAGGATGGCACCAACTGGGTAGTAATAGACTATTGGAAGCTCAACAGTATTACAAAAAGGATTTGCGCCCCTTGCTAAGGATCAACAATGCTCTGGACCAATTAGGGGTTCTCACTATTTTTCTGCAATGGACTTAATATTAGGCTACTGGAAAATCGAGTTATCCTTGGTGGAACAGGAAAAATGCACTGTGAGCACCTCTAAGGGCCTTTTTCAACTGACATGGATGCCTCAAGGACTGTGTAACACTCCTGCTACTTTTCAGCGGGCCATGGACACTATTCTTGGCGATCTGAAACTGTCATTTGTCCTAGTATATCTTGATGATATTATTAACGTTTTCTCTAGAACCTTTTTGGAGCACCTAGACCACCTTGAAGCAGTATTCCGACGGCTGGCTGAGGCGAACATAAAAATTAAACCTCAAAAGTGTAACTTTTTCAAAGATCAGATAGAATACATGGGTTTTGTGGTAGACATAACTGGGCTGCAGCCACAAATGGCTAAGGTGGAGGCCATTAGCAAAATGGCTACACCCAATAGTAAGCGTGACATACAGGTATTTCTGGGGATGGTCAGTTACTACCGACGCTTTATCCCTAATTTTAGCTGTATTGGGGGCCCGTATTCGAGTTGTTAAAAAAGGACACTGTGTTTGAGTGGACAGAACATCATCAATCCACTTTTGATGCACTCCGTACAGCGTTGAGCAGTGCACCAGTTTTTTAATATCAAACTTCGACTGGGAGTTTATTGTTCAGATGGATGCATCCTTTTCTGCTTTTGGGGCAGTACTGTTTCAGAAAAGATGATGAGGGAGAAGAACATCTTGTTGCTTTCTGTAGCCGTAGTCAAAACTGTCATGAGTGTAAATATACTGTGACCAAGCTAGAGTGCTTAGCAGTAATCTACGCATATAAACAATTCAGAGTCTATCTGCATGGGGTAAAGTTTAAAGTCACAACTGATCATGCGTCATTACGCTGGTTGCAAAATCTCAAAGAACCAGAAGGATGTTGGCTCGATGGGCTTGCAAGTTACAGGCTTACAATTTTAAGATTCTCCATTGGACAGGAGCAAAGCATCAGAATGTGTCAATCTTGGTTACTGACTATTGTAGTGACAGCAGACTTTAGCGATGTGATATATGATAAAATTCTCAGCAGAAAATATGATGATGAACTGCCCCAAGTAATCAAAGTATTAAACAAATTGTGCATGAATACCTTCCAATGGAATGGAGAACTGTACAAGCAAATTGGCGATACTACAGTGAATTTCCCATGGCCCTCCGCATGGCCAGAAATTGTTATGAGCGCCCACAGGGCAGTCGGGCATGGTGGCATGCATAAGACTATGGAGTTGTTATGCCCACAATACTATTGGGAAAGTATGAGTTTTGATGTGCTTGAAACTATTTCCTGTTGCCATCAGTGCCAAGTGGAGAAACTGTTCCACCATATGATGTCATATTGGTTAGTGAAACCACATTTTGCTTGGAATACAGTCTCACTTAATGTCGTTGGCCCCTTGCCAACAGGAGCTAACCATTGTAAGTACATTCTAGTGGCTATCGAACTCTTGACCTGATGGGTTAAAGTAAGGGCGATATGAGATCTGGGGGCAGTGACAGTGGCTAAATTTGTGTTGGAATGCATTATTCAGCGGCATGGTTGCCCTCAGTTTATTCTCACTGATAATGACACCAACTTCACCTCGCACATCCTTCCCAAGCTGAACAAGCTTATGGGAATCCGCGGAGTTTTGATGACCCCATACCACCCTGAGTCCAATGGAATTTTCAAATGAGTGAATGGAACTCTGGTGAACATACTCCAAAAATTAGTAACGGATCACCCTTCTGATTGGAGCTCTCTTCTTTCCACTGCTGTGTTCACTTATAACATTAGTTACCATTCCGCCATGGGGAAGAGCCCCTTCCAATTACTATATGGCTGACACCTGGCTCTTCCAGTGCTGCTTTATGCATGTGTAGAAGACACTGGTGGACTAGAACCCCATTGCTATTTGACTAATCTCGCGAACATTCTGATCAAGCTACAAACCAAAACATATTCCTTCAGCTTGGCTAAGAAGATTAGGAATCAGGCCGCTGATCAGGTACACCGTAGTGGGTTGGTTCCATTAAGGGAGGCGATATGGTTCTCTTTCACGATCAACATGGATTTGGGTGGAAGCATAAGCTGGCTAGTATCTGGATCAGCCCATTTGAAGTAATAGAGAAGACTGGAGTCAATGCATATACTATTAAGGATCCTACAAGTGGTCGGATCATTAACCAAGTACATGCAAAGTTCCTCAGACCTTACAAACAATATGATCTTATCGTCCAGTCAAGGAGAGGGTAATGTCACAATTTTGATATGACTGGATATTAATCTTGGGACAGCCAGGAGGAAACTGCTGAACACAGTATCAGTTACAAATATTTGATTGCCTTGAGATGAGGCGATATTGAGATATAATGAGTCTTATTGGATATAATGAGTTTATTGGATCGCCTCTATATAAGGCGATAAGGCAATGTTGATATTCAATGAATACAAAGTAAATCTCCTACAACTAGGGTGAAAGAGGATTAAGAATAACAAGTCTAATTTGAGGAAAACCGGCGGAATAGAATAACCCAAGCAATGAGAAATAGTATCTTCTGAAGCTGATGTATATAAGCAAAATGGGCGATTGAGAGAGATGGTTTTTTTATTGTAAGGCGAGCAGGACAGAAAAACGTAGCTGCATTTATAAAATAAAAATAATTGGGTGGGGTAATTGATCCTATTTTCAAAATATCTTCAGGTGCATCTGAAGGACTGACAATCTTCACATCATCTGTCCGTTGTTCAGAGGGATCAACCTGTGTGAATATCCCGGCGGATCCTAGCAATACTGCCCAAAATTATAACACCCTACTTTTTTGCAGCTCATTAATATGTGTGGGATCTTTCTGGGTGGACTGAGAAAGGGCGAGACTGGCTTTCTTTGGTCTAAAATGTAAATTTTGTGTGGGATTTGTTGATGTAACTCTCAGCGCCCATGCCTGGGCGTATCATTGCTACAGCATTGTCTTTGGCCAGGTGGGCCAAAAGGCTATTTTTCTCCTGTCGGAAAATTGACTTTGGGCTCTGCTAGTTGGCAGGGTAACCAGTATGAAGACTGGTCAGTCCTTGACATTTTGCCTTAGGCGTTGGGGCTAGCAGCGCTGGATAACCCCTTGGCATGTCACCCACGCCAATTTGGGGATCCCCTACACTCATTACTTAAACAACCAAATAAATATAAACTTAAATCATAATAAGAATGAGCAAAGGAAGATATTTATTTAGAAGGAAGCGCCAAGTTTTATACTATTTTACAAAAGGGCTACTGTGCCCATCGCTGACCTATCAGCTATTCCACTGGTTCTTCCAGCCAACCACTTCTTTTCTATTTATTCTTCTCTATTTACATTATTCTCTTCCCTGGCGTCAACCCTCTCACTCCATCCTTCCTGATGTCTGAATTAGTTCTGGCTCATCCTCAGCCTTAAGTCGCCAGTGAGCCATATAACTAAATAATCTAATTAAGTTTATGAATTTGTATTTGCCTTTTGAATTGATATTCATGTACCAGAAACTATTTCAGTCGCTCACTTTGACTTGGAAATTCTCAGCATCTCACTGACATCTATTTTTGTCTTATCTTAATAACAAATGAGGCACCAAAATCAGCTTTGGTTGCTCGCTTTACCTTGGCATATCTAGGCATATCACCAACATCTATTCTTCTCTTATCATAATAATAAATGAGGCACCAGAAACAACTTCAGCTGCCTTGAACTCATATTTGTCGTTCCCACCAACATTAGATCAGACAGCAAATTCATGGGTAGTCGAATACATCGGCTTTCCACCAGAAATCCTACAACAGACCACGAATGGCCGTTGGCATCAACCACTAATTCTGCTAATGGTTTGGATCATCCTCAGCTATTAGTCACCAGTGATCCTTCTACTAATTTGGGGCCACCAATTGGCCATACTTGAACCAAAATGCCAGCCTCAGTGGAATACTAAATTTTTCTCAACCCAAACTGGGGAGCAACTAACCATCAATCACATTAAATTACACGAAATTCAGTCAATACACCATTCCTCTGGGATTGGCTATATCATTCCAAATATCAATAAATCATTGGAGGATTCCATCTGTTTAAAATCATGACATTTCCCCCCACTTAACCAGATGGTAATCCTCCTAATTCCAAACTCAGCGTGTGAGGCAGGCATCCAGGGCTTGCCACTCCCCACCACCAACAATTGTCAGAACCAAACCACAGTGGTGCATCACTGCCTCCTCTTCACCACCTTTTAGCTACTTCAGCACCAACCAGCAGAGTCCCCCTGTAGTGAGCACCAATGTCAGAAAATCGACTTTGGGCTCTGCTAGTTGGCAGGCTAACCAGTATGGAGACTGGTCAGCCCTTGCCATTTGCCTTAGGCGTCATGGCTAGCAGCGCCAGCTAACCCCTTGGCATGTCACCCACACCATTTCGGGGATCCCCTATACTCATTCATTAAACAACAAAATAAATATAAACTTGAATTATAATAAGAATGGGAAAAGGGAGATATTTATTGAGAAGGAAGCACCAGGTATCTATACTATTTTACAAAAGGGCTACTATGCCCATTGCCGACCTATCAGCTCTTCTGCTGGTTCTTCCAGCCAACCACTTCTTTTCTTCTTCTTCTTCTCTATTTAAACTATTCTCTTCCCTGGCATCGACCCTCTCGCTCCATCCTTCCTGATGTCCAAATCTTTTTAGCTCATCCTCGGCCTTAAGTTTCCAGTGAGCCATATAAATAAACAATCTAATTAAATGTCAAATTTGGATTTGACCTTTGAATTGATATAAATGCGCCAGAAACTAATTTGGTTGCTCACTTTGACTCAGAATATCTCAGCATCTTGCTGACATCTATTCACCTCTTATCATAATAATAAATGAGGCACCGGAAACAACATCAGCTGCCTTGAACTCATATTTGTCGTTCCCACCAACATTAGTTCAGACAGCAAATTCATGGGTAAGTGAATACATCGGCTTTCCACCAGAAATCCTACAACAGACCACGAATGGCCGTTGGCATCAACCACTAATTCTGCTGATGGTTTGGATCATCCTCAGCTATTAGTCGCCAGTGATCCTTCTACTAATTTGGGGCCACCAATTGGCCATACTTGAACCAAAAATACCAGCCTCAGTGGAATACTAAATTTTGTCTCAACCCAAACTGGGGAGCAACTAACCATCAATCACATTAAATTACACAAAATTCAGTCAATAAACCATTCCGCCAGGATTGGCTATATCATTCTAAATATTGATAAATTATTGAAGGATTCCATATGGTTAAAATCACAACATTTCCATTCTTAAAATTACTAGCTCTCTGTATGCACTTGGGATACTTGTTAGCGCTGCCTCAAGATAGTCTCTCTTCTAAGTGGTTTGAAGTTCTTCTAGCACCACAAATAAATTTTCATCATCCCAAAATTGGTGCGTGTGATTGAGGTATTGGCTTTAATTTGCTCAGGCTCCTTGCCTACTCTCAGCTTAGTGTAGGTGACTATAAATGGTGCAGCTATGGCAGCGTTTGCAGCCTCAGCATTATCAAAGCCAAGGTCTAAGGTTCCCATCATGAGTTTTTAGTCAATCTAAAAAGCTTCTGGGAAGCGTCCTGGGATAGCCTAACAAACTTCTTCATATCATAGAGGTTCTTCAACGCCAAAGTTAATGTGCACACCAAAGTAACGTGAGGACTTGGGAAATGCTTGGCTAATGTTGCTAGTTCAGTGAAAATCTTGGACCATCTTGAGATAATCGCTGTTTGGAACATATGGTCCCTTTTTCACTACAGTTAAAGTTGAGCAGCTGGGCCTTCAGCCCATGCTGTTCCCCTTCATCGCTGCTGCATAGGTGTGAGTTTAGAGGATATAGTCGCTTTGCAATCCCCTGATTGGATGGCACAATTAAGACAAGTGGATTGGTTAAATCAATTTAATCACCTGTAAACAAAAGTGATGCTTATGGGAAATAAAAGCCTCATATTAAATTAGGCATAAGATAATATTATTATTTTCCCTATTGAACTACCTGACAATTAGGTCCAGTCAACTACTCATCACCATTCAAGCAAATAGGTGAAGTTAGATATTTAGTCCTGGCTTATCAGATCATGCGCAGGAAAAATTATCCAGTACTTGGGTTTTGTCCTCCATTCCTATACTTTTACTTTCCAAACTCAAAGCAGTATGGTAAAACTGTCCTGAGGCTGACTCACCTCAAATAAAAAAATAAAATTATATTTAATCAATATATTATAAATTAAATAATAATTTTAGTTATGACACTGTTGTCACATATTTTAATTTTTAAAAAAATTCTAATTGTAAAAAGTCCAAGTGTGGTATAAAAAAGAGAATAAAGCAATATTGTTCATTACATGAGGCTCTCTCTCAAATTGTTCACTTATGGTCAAATCATGGTTTGAAATATAGTAAGAACAGCTCCACTTGTTGTTGCCCTATTCAAGTTACCTATGTCAATGCGTTTGACGCCAGCTGCCCCCACACGGGGCAGTGGTGTGCCACCTCCTAATGTTTTATGGCCATTGCCAAAATGTGCTTTGGATGGATTGGATAGCCCTCCAAATTCTTCAGCATGCTATGGCCCGCCTAAGGACTTAGCCTTACATCTTGACAAAACCCAGGCGACGCCATGTTTCCCCATTGTACTCCCCCAGACCATCATGCAATTGGGCCTATGGGTTGAATATGGTAAGTTGTTCCCCTATTCAGATAAAGCCATTACTGAATTAGCCCAGGATGTTATGCAACCTGCAGGCTACATTAACTTCCGCCACTTCAAGGGGTATTTTGATCTCAGCTTCTCAAGTGAATCTGATGCTGCAGTGGCAGCTACCATCCCCTGGTGTTCCAGGGCACCCCCTTTCCCAACTACTTGTACCTGGTTGCCCACTGATACCACTCTTGTGGTTCAGTTTACAGGCCTCCCTATCCACCTACCACCCAAAATTTTAATTAATGAACTTATCGCTAGGTTATCAGAATAAGGTTCCAATCCTATAATACAATTCATGGTTTTCAATGGAGCCACCGACCTTGGAGGCCCCCACGCCTTCATGACTATTCATCCATTATCAATAGAAATAGCCCTCTCAATCCCCCTCACACAATTATCCCCTATTCCCCAGACCATCCTTTTTGAGATCAAGTGGATGGAGGGCGTACCATCTGCCCTACCTGTTTAAAACTGTAACATTCAAAATGGTGCTTCCCCTCCATCTCATGAGCTGCAGCGCCCACATCCAACTCTTCGCATGATGATCCTATAGCTGATCCAATTACATTTTTTGAATGGGGCACTAACCTTCCTCCCTACTCCCAAAGTGGTAGTCACAGCAACCACTGAATTAACCAATTAAACATTACCTCATCTAATCTCTTCTCCTGAACCCACCAATCAGGAGCTAGAATGGGCTAAAGTAGCTATAAACCATCCTCCCATCCACACGTCACCAATAACCCATATGAAAATAGCCCAATCAAATTCATCCAAAATCCTAGGGATTATTTGGTTGAGTTTGATGAATTGGGAGAGCTTATCAATGAATCAAAATGGGATGTGCCCCTCCATTCAAAATGTACATCAATACTGAATATGAGGCCCAATTTCTAAAGAGTCACTATGTGCCTCGCCCTGATGCCATCCAATTCAAAAATGACCACTAACTAGCTGAAGAGGCAGGTGCCTCCCCCAAATGTCACCCAACCTGTGAAGACGTTGCGAAATCAGTTGCAGTACTGGCTACTAGCCTGCCACCTTCTTTCCTACCTAGCATCATGCTCTCAAAACATAAAAAAGAACATCTCTAATACTATCAGGTGGCAAATTCTGCAGTTCAAAAAAGTTGCGGTGGTCACAAAGCTTGGCTCAAAGACCCACATCACCTGCAACAACCTTGAAACCATCGCCAACCTACCTAAAGTACGCCTTGAGGCTAAAAAAGCACTTACACCTACATTTCCACAATCCCTATCGCACACATTGAGTTGCAATCACCCCTTTTTTATCTCAATCCTCATTTCC